>JAJJWX010001279.1:0-33781 GCA_023529315.1 Papaver bracteatum
TTGTAGTTGCAGGATTTCCTACACTACACCCTTGTCAAGAATCTATGAAAAATAAGTCATAATTGTGAATGAACAACAACACTTTTATTAATTCACTTTCAGGAAGATTTATAAGAAATATTAAAACTCAGAAGTACAACTTTCTTTCTGGAGTTTCTCTCTCCTCAAAATTCTCTCAGCTCTCAAAAATGCATCCTCCTTTTCTGGATCTATCGTGCCCTTTATATAGGTATTTACATAATGGATGACATCTAAGTTTTCCTCCTATTTCGAATCTATTCTGCGATCTTATCGCGATCGTTACAATATTTATCTATCGCAAGCATGATGACCATCGCAGGATCAGTCTTATTCTTCTTTTACTTCTTCCATCGTCAGTTTCTTTTAGTTGTTATGTAACGCTCGTGAAATGTCGTTGAAGAATTGTCAGTGACGCTCGTAGAAATGTTGTTAATATCGCAGGAATAGTGTTGTAGAGATATTCTGGTACTACATCTTGCCTCTTCTCATGTATTTTCTGCGAAGAAGGGAAGATCATGAGAACTAATATTCTTTATTATTATTCGCAACTTCTTCCCCTTTTACACTTTCTCCTCGACAAGATCCCGTTAATCCAGCCTTCCTTACACGTGTTGTGAATCCCTTCATTTACTGACACGTTCATACTCCATATGTAGGAGCGGAATATCGCAACAATATTCACTTGCGAATAATTATCAAAAGAGGTTTGCGAAGTGAATTTGCGAAGGTTCGCAGGATAGTTCTCAATTCCGACGTTGAAGGACAGATTAGTTGTTAACATTTTGTAAAATCATATAAATATCCATTTAGGCATGAGAGGAAAAGAGAGACACATTTTGAGAGAGAGGATAATTTTAGGAGGAGAGAGAAAATTTTAGGAGAGAATTATTTTCTTTATCATCTTCTTCCCCAAAAAGCTAGAGCTCCAAATATTCTTTAATGGAGTCTCAATTGTAAGATTATGTAATTACATACAATCACTAGTGAAGAACCATGGATGTAGATCACAATGATCGAACCATGTAAAAATTCTTATGTCTCTTTTATAATTTTAGTACTTAAATTCTTAGTTTCATATCAAGATTAATTAGATTTAGGAATCATTTTAATGGATTCTTATGAGGGTGTAGTTGTGAGATAATCCGCAACTACATAATTGGCGCTAGAGACAGGGAAAGATTAAAAGGATTTATCCTTCCTGTAACTTGTTGGATCAAGAAATTTTTATGAAGATTAGTTATTATCTGCACTTTTATTTAGATCTATAAAATTTAGGTTCAAAAATGGAAGGTTTAGTTGAGGAATTCTGTGTTCAGAAGAAGAAGAAAAGAAGAGATTTTAGGAGGAAAAGTTTTTATCCTCGTAGGAAAAGTGATATTCCGATTCATTATGTGAAGCAATAGTAGATTCAAACAAGGAATTTTCAATTCAATGAAGTCCAAATACTAGCAAAATTGAAAAATCAATGAAGCATTGAGTAGAGAGTAAAGAAAAAGGAGCAGCATAGGAGAGTATAAAACATCATTTCCACAGGAAACAATGTTTCAAAGTTTATTCATATACAACAACACAAGGTCGTTACAGCAACAATGAATTCACGACATCTCCAACTGTAAACCATACGATGAGGAATTTCGACTAAGAAGAGTAAAGACAATAGTGATGAAGATCGATTTAGCAGCAGAAGTTCAAGAAGAACGCAGAGAGATATTTCTTCGCAATTTCATACTTGCGAGCAACAAACCGGCAAAGGAGCCTAAGGAATAAGTCATTGAGGTAAAAAATAGGGAAATCCTGCGAACTAAGAAGAGAGATTAACAAGTTCAACCTTGCGGTAATCTCACCAGAAGCTGATAAAGTCCAAAACAAATTCACCGAAGTAACTACCTCTTGCGAACATTTTTGACGCAACTATTACACCAGGCGCAACTCTTGACGCAGCTTCAGATTTGGTTCAATCGTTCAAGCAAAGCTAGCTGTAGTTTTACTCAATCTTCAAACATTAAGGGAATACAGGAAGTTTCAGAAAATAATAGATGGGAGGAAACAAATCTCAGAAAAATCTGATAGGAAATTCAAGGAGGTGATGAAATTGTCAAGTGACAGAATTTTCAGTAGATTGGCGATGGATGACTGAATGTTCTTCCCAGTACAAATTAATAGAAGCAAAGTAAGAAATCAGATTACTTTTGCGAAGTAGTTTGGTAGCAAGCAAGAAAATTGCAGAAGAGAAGTTTATTCTCGTGAAAGTTCATCACCCGTTGCATGAATACGTTACAAGATCACTTCTACCATTAATCGAAAACGAGAAAAGATTTAAGCTCATCAATAATTTCAGCGAATTCAAGTGTGAAGAAAGATGTCAATCAGTCTATAAGACCCTACATGCAAAGTAGAACTTTCACTTCATTAGAGCAGTTTTGAGATAATTAAAACCAGACTAGACAGTTGCAATCAGAGTTTACTCAGTTGAAGCATCATCCATAAAAGACGGATCCATAGCCCGACAAGACATGATCATATATCATTACCATCAGAGAAGTAAGACTGGCGAAGATAAGTTAGGGAAGACGATATATAGACGAAGTCTACTTCGTCAGATGTTACAGAAAAGATAATACTTCTTTGAATCACGATAATAGTGATTGGCGAAGTAGGAGCAAAGAAATAGGATAGATAATTTGGTTCTCTTTGTATGAGCTGTAAAGGGCAAAGGAATACGAAGTCCTACGAAGTTCACTAAGGAATGAATTCTGCGAACAGGATACTGCTGGGGACAGGAAGAAGATTAAGTAGTTAAACGTAAAAGAAAAATATGTAGAGAGCCTGGCGTGAGAACAATGGTACAGTTCAAGAGAAAATAGGGCATTATGGAAGAACAAAAATTCTACGAATTTTATCTTCTCAACAAAAAAGGATTTAAAGTTCAAGCAAAGATTCATTAACAACCAAATCTAGAAGGAGATGTACGATGAAGATGGGAGATAGTCAAATTCGCAAGAGGTTATCACTCATGGAGAATACAACTAGCAAAAATAATGAGATCACCTCAATTGTCAATTAACCGAAAGGAAAAGAAAGAAAGATATCCCTTTTCAATCACCTATTTCACTCATGAAGAGAAGTAATATTTTAGCGAAGTAAACAACTAAGGAAGAACCGCATGAACAAACTATTATGAATGAGAAATATTGCGAAGTAATATTGCAAGAACAACTAAGGAGATAGCAATCTCATGCAAAGAAATTTTGTGAACAAAAGAGAAATAATAAGAAGTTTAACGAATGAAGCAATGATCCTGAATCAGAGGGACAACCTGAGACAACGCCTTTATACAATTCAATTCGACTCAATATTCAGTTTGCGAATATTAGTTTGCGAATACTCAGTTTTCCTTAGTTAGTTTTGCGAATCTTCGTAAGCTTATTTTGCATGAGAAGTTAATGGATCCTGTGAAGAGGAGCCCAAGAGATGGAAAGTATATTGGTCTCTAGGGAGAAGGTATCATTATACTACAACGTTGTGTGTTTATCTCACAAAACCAAAGCTAGCACGATGGGCATTGGCGAAAAAATATTATTACCTGCAAGTTTGGATGAAGAGGCACAATGTTATTACCAAAGAGGCACAAACAAAAGGTTGGTCAAACAAATTTGGATGAAGAATGGAAGGACGAAGATAGAGTTGAAGAACAGAAGCCAAAATCCACTTTCTAGAAAACCAAAAACATGAGAAGCTGAGAGATAGATAATTATCAGCAAAACTTACTCCATCATCCACAAAATACACAGTTGTCAAATATACACTATACAATAGTTTTTATGAAGATTAGCTTCTACAAAGAAGACAAATTCTCACCACCCAAAAATGAAACGAAAAAGACAAATTTGCGAAGAATAGAAATCTGAGAAGAATAGCTTCTGCGAGCCAACAATGTTGAAGTAGCCCAATTCATCAATCCCAGCCCACTAATACAATTATTACTTCGCAACAATAAGTTCTTCTCGCAAAAGCCCACGAACAGTAACAAGACGATAACATTTGTGACCAAGCTCTTCCATACAACTCAACAACAATTGATTTTATCTCGTATATCGACATCAACCATAAGACGAGCTAAGTACTCAATACTTCTGATATTTACTTTGAGAACAATCGCATCACAAACAAATACTACTGATATTTATTTTACAAACATTCGCAGCATAGGCAAAAACTTACTTCGCAAGTAAAGGTTGCACAGTTGGTATGGCGCAACATTATACAAGAGGAAGATCAAGAGTTAACTTCACAATACTTCATTTCTCATTTCTTCTAAATCTTCTAGCAACTCATATACTTCGCAAGAGACAACAGCAAGCCGAAAAAGATAAGTACCATTTCCTTGAATATTTTATTTACAGAAGACAAAAGATTTTTTGATTTTATTTACCAAAAGTGATATACTCGCAAGATTTCTACAATTTCTAAGATTTCAAAACAATTCAAAGAATTTTTAGATTGGGGAAAAGCGATACAATCGCAAGATTCAAAAATGACTTCATCGCAAAAATTTAAAGATCTCAAATTTTTTCAAAAACTTCAAAGTTACAAAAAAAAAAAAAAAAAAGAGAAAATTAAATTTATATATTTCTATAGAACAATTTTGATTTAAAGACGCAATATGAATACTTCTTATATTTCATCAAAGATTGAAACAAAAAGGTAATCAATATATTTGTTCGCAACATGGAAAATTTATGATGAGTTTTACGAATAAAAAGAACTTTGATTCGATTTATAAAAGGCAAAAAAATACCGCCAAAAATTAATTGCGATCAGCTTTCATTGAAGAAAGACGCAAAAATTTATTTGCGAATAAAAGACCGCAAACTGTGATCAGCTTTCAAAAAAGAAAGAAAGCAGCAGAAATTTTACACAGGCAAACCTTTGTGGCGTACACCCTAGTTCGCAAAGCAACATTTCGTAAGAGGAAAAGTCCTAAAGTACGTCATTTAAGGGGGTACCTATAAGCATGGATCAGGGACACCGGAACACCACCAAGGAACCTCAGTACATGGAACTTTACGGGGTACCTATCCGGGTTAGACACCTTGGATTCTCACCTAATCTTGCGACATTATGCGATATTATGCGATGTAACATGATTTAGGTTGGGCGACTAAGGCATACTGTCTTTCCCAAGAAGTGCAGAAAACGATCAAGGCACCGAGGTACACGGTTGAGTCAAGAGTGCCGGGTGGGCTTGAAGCACATCTTCTATTTTTGACAAGTCTTGGCAAATGATGCACTTGGCCCAAAGATACCCCATAGGGTGCAACCTCGTAACTATAAGCCCTATAGGCAAAAAGGATAAGAGGTTGCGATCAAAAACTGGTTGTTTACAGAACCGGATGGGAATAGCTAACCTTGTATGGTCGATGTACGCTTCCTTGAAGGGGCAAACAAGGGGAAGATAAAGGGCAGCACCCTCCATTATGGAGCTGATATGTGCTATAAGACGCAAATGTCACGAGGCTTTTTGTTCGCAAGAACATAAAGGCTTGTCATATTTGTGCAACAAATGAACTTCTATGAGCCTTCTATAAAAAAAAAAAAAAAAAAAAAGAAATAAAGAAAGAAAGAAAAGAAAAGAAAAAAGAACTCGCATAACATAATAATGAAGATAAGATGAGATCAATGGGTTATTACATGAAAGTGTGATAATGTCCTGCGATTTCATCGCAAGACGATAATGTCACGAGGTTGTATATTCGCAAGAATGTTCAGACTTGTCATATTGTCGCAAACACAAAAATATTATCACAAAAGAGGTGGAAAAATAAGACCTTTACTTAGGAAGGCATGATAAGACCACAACAATTAATGAAATTAATTCCATCAATATCATTGAAGAATTTTTACAAGAATATATATCACGAAGTCATAACAAAAGAGGCGATTTCATTCGCAATCAAAGACGGATACATGAATGGAAGCAATTTAAAGTTACATCAATTTTAACGCGGAAAAATGAGCTAAGTAACAGAAACTTGAAATATACATTGCAATAGATAACCATTCGCATCATACAAGCATCATAATCGCATCATCCAAGCATCATATTCGCATCATAAAAGCATTGCATAAGCATTTCATGGCATAAGCATTGCATACACATTTTATAACATAATCATTACATAAATATTATATTCGCACAAATAGTTTAAAAAATTTTACAGGATAATACCTCGAAACTTCGCAGAAATATTCATAATTCGCATGACTATTCATAATTCGCAACACTATTCACAACACTATTCGCAGCACTATTCAGAAGTTCAGAAATTCGCAGAAATATTCAGAAGATAACAGGGTTACCACTTGAGGCAGAGGCAAGATAAGAATAGAGACGCAATTTAATCATTCAACATTTTCTCAAGGATTCTCCTTCATAAATAAAGAACAGAGGCAACTATGGATACCCAAGAAAATATTTTATGTTCTTTATCTTCTCAGCAAGAATCCTCACCAAAAATGGAATAATAATTTCACATGAACAGAGGAAATATTTATCACTCTCATTCAAGGACGAATACTTCTTATATATTTCGAGGATTAAGTACTTCTTATACTTCTTAAGGATACTTCATACTTCTTATATATTTCGAGGATTAAGTACTTCTTATACTTCTTCAAAGATTGATATTTTTTACTTCGCAACATTCAAGAACTTCACGAAAGAATAGAGGCAAGTACGTACTTTTCAAGTCAAGTATTCTTTCGCTCGTTCTTTCATCAACAAGATCAAAGACTACTACAACAACGGATTTTTTCTTAAAGATCGCTCTTCAAGCAATATTCAAGAAAAAAGAGGCAAAATGTAGGAGCGGAATATCGCAACAATATTCACTTGCGAATAATTATCAAAAGAGGTTTGCGAAGTGAAGTTGCGAAGGTTCGCAGGATAGTTCTCAAGTCCGAAGTTGAAGGATAGATTAGTTGTTAACATTTTTTAAAATCATATAAATAGCCATTTAGGCATGAGAGGAAAAGAGAGACACATTTTGAGAGAGAGGATAATTTTAGGAGGAGAGAGAAAATTTTAGGAGAGAATTATTTTCTTTATCATCTTCTTCCCCAAAAATCTAGATCTCCAAATATTCTTTAATGGAGTCTCAATTGTAAGATTATGTAATTACATACAATCACTAGTGAAGAACCATGGATGTAAATCACAATGATTGAACCATGTAAAAATTATTGTGTCTCTTTTACAATTTTAGTACTTAAATTCCTAGTTTCATATCAAGATTAATTAGATTTAGGAATCATTTTAATGGATTCTTATGAGGGTGTAGTTGTGAGATAATCCGCAACTACACCATCGGTCAACTCCCCTTTGCCTATAAAAGGTTGAACTAATCTCAAAATTAATTTTAGTTTTATGTTTCTTCATCTTCTTCATTTTCCGTCTGCAACTTTGCCTCTTCTTCATATTCTTATGCCACAGTTCTAATGGAGTCCTCAAGGTTTTTTTCTTGATTTTTAAGCCAGTTTTTATTTTCATTCTACAATCTTTCTTATTTCCTTGTTATGTCTTCTTTTTAGCGGAAAGATTTCTAACACACAATCTACTACTCACAACCCTAATCCTCACAAGAAACTAGTAGAAAAGAAGAAGAGAAATTCTGCGAATGATAAGGTAGTAAGAAACACCCTTTATTTTTTAATAACAATATTGTTGCCTCTGTTTCTTATCTGGTTTATTATTCGCAGAATGACATGAATCCTGATAAACCTCCCAAAAGGTCTCACCATTTTAAGACACTCGGGGAAAATCTCATTATGCCCTCGTTAACATCTGTGAAGATTACTCCCACACCATCGCAACCAAATCTTTCTTCTCCTATCCGCGAGAATATCGTTGTTTATACCTCTACCCCTTCTGACATTTTGACAAACCAAGCTTCTAAAGATGCTGCGACTGAGATTCCTTATAGTCCTTTACGTCCTTCAACTGTTGTTTTTCCACATACTCTTCCTGATAACTCAACCATCACAAATGACTGCCAACTTACTCTCACTACTATTTCACCTTCTAAATCCTTTCCTTCATCAAGCGAAACTTTCGCAGGTGTTGATGTTTCTTTTAAAGTCTTGTCTAATATTTTAGACAATGCTAGAAATTCTTCCACTGACCCTCTCCAACAGGAAGCTTGTGAGACTCTGTTTAAGTATTTTGGCTCTGATTGTAATGATTCACAAGCGGATTTAGAGAATGAGATTGAAGTTATGAGGAAAACTCTTCAAGCTAAAACTGCTAAGTGTGATACCTTGAATCACATGCTCCGTAACTCTTCTCTAGATTGCGAGAATCTTCGCAGAAAAAATGACGAGCTGAAAGATATATTTTTCTTGCCTCTGCTCTTTTTGCTTTTCTGTTTCATATACATACTTTCTGTACTTATACTTCCTTCTTAAATTCTTGATTCGTATATTAGTTTCAAATCGGGCTCGTTTCATAGAAAGACTCAAATCTGAATCTATTACTGAAGAAGTTCGCGTTGAAAGAGATTCTTGGATATATCAACATACTAGACTAGACAATCTGTACACTTATTCAATTGATCACATAAATAATCTTATTAATGAGAACAATCAATTATTGCAAAGGCAGAGTTTTTTGAGTGGCGAGCTTGATCGCCTCTCATATTTGTTTTATAAGGCTAATTTGGCGATGAAATCTTTATCAGATGAGAATAAAACCCTGTCCCAAGAAAAACATAGATTTTCAAGCCTGATGACGATTTCCTCGCAGCAAATAAGTAATCTTCAAAGTACATGTAATAGTCAAGAGCAATCTCTTCATTCTCTTAAGAAGGAGCTCAAGGAGTTAACTGAATCATCTGCCGTGGAAAAGGATAAGCTTATCAAGGGTAGATTAACTCTTAGTTTAAGAGCCAGCGAACTTCAAGACCAATACTCTTAGTTAAAGGAATCTCATTCTTCATTAGCAAATGAAAATTCATATCTTCGCAACAAAGAAGAAAACATGAAATCTCATCTGAAGGGTATGGTTGGCGATAAATTCGATGATGCCATGAATCAGTGGGAGAACTGTTTATTTCCTTTAATCCAAAACTTAACCTCGCAAAAATAAGGTAGTCAGTTGACTGCCTCTCTTGTTGATCTTCTCATAAAATCTTATATTATGTTCCTTGTGAGATTCTTGTCTAACTGATTTTTTATTTTGTTGCTCGCAGAATCCGAAAGAAATCTTCATTCTACCATCACTGATCTGACCGCTACATTGGATAAAGTTCGCAAAGAAAATAAATCTCTTGCTTCTAATTGCCTTAGTGCTCACGACAAAGCAGAAAGAAGACTTGATTATCTTGAATACTTTAAGAATATAGAAATTAGGAATCGTGAGAGAGCTCTTCTTCGCCAAGTCCATCTTAGGGCTGAAGTTCTTGTGAACAATATTCTGCTTTCCCGTTCTCTTTCTCCTATTTTTGTTCCTCCTCTAGAGGTTGACGATGATGAAATTCCTCTTCCCATGGATGAAGAGTTAGAGTTTACTAACGATGAAGAAAATACCACTCAAGAAGATCAAGAAGATGGTGAAGAAGAAGAAAAAAGTCCTCCAAAAGAAGTAATCGCTGATGAAGAATCCAGAGAAGAAGAAGCTCGCGGTGAAAAGGATGCTGATGATGTTGATGAATCTGACAAGAACAATAAATCTGGCGAGGCTTGAATTTTTCTTTTGTTTTCTTTTCCTTCTTCTTTCTCAAGTGATGTAATTTTTGAAACCTTTTTAGAATGTTAACTTTTAACTTAGTCCTCTTGGAAGTTTTCAAGGAAGATAATGAAATGTCACTTCTCCATTCCCTTATCTGACCATTTATTATCTTTCTTGAAATGGTGAATTATCTTCAGTATCTTCTGTCTTTATATAAATATCCGTGATATAATAAATGTAGCTGCGATGTTCTGAAAGATTATGAAGGAATCTGCGATATTAAGAATTTTGGATTCTTGTATATAATTCTGTGATGGATGAATGTTTCTTGCAATCTTAAAGTAGAATAGTTAATTTGTAAGATTATTCTTTTGGTCTTATTTTGCCTTCCTAGTTAAAGGTCTTATTTTGCCAAACTTTTTCTGTCTGCGACAAAATCGCAGGATTTCTTAACATTTGCATGTAAAGACCCTTTGATCTTGTCTTATCCATGTTTCTTTCAAGATCTTTGTGACAATATGATAAGCATACATTCTCTCGCAAGAATTTACCCTTATGACATTTTCGTCTTGCGATGAAATCGCAGGACGTTTTTACAATGTCATGTAAAAACCCATTGATCTCATCTTAACATTTCTCTCGTGGCTTGTTGCCTTTGTATTATTTACGTCACGCGACAATATGACAGGCCTAAATGTTCTTGCGATCATAAAGCCCCATGACATTGCCGTCTTAAGACACTTATCATCTCCCTAATGGAGGGTGCCACCCTTATCTTCCCCCTGGTTACCCCTTCAAGGAGGGCACATCGGCCATACAAGACTAGCTCCTCCCATCCAGATTTACCAACAACCAGCTATTTTCGCAGCCTCTTGTCCTTTATGCATATATGGCTTATAGTTACAAGACTGCACCCTAGGTGGGGTTTTCTTCAGGCCAAGTGCATTGTAGCCAAGACTTACCAAGGATGGCAAGAGAGTTTCGTACGCTTCGGGCACCCTTGGCTCAACCGTGTACCTCGGCGCCTTGGTCATACTTTGCACTTCTTGGAAGAGACTCTCAGTCGTCCAACCAGGGTATAACCATATATAGTTGGAAATCCAAGATCTCTCTCCCGGATAGGTTTTCTTTAACCCCAACATCTGCATGACTCAGGTTCCAGCAGCGGTATAACCTTATCGCTGAGTCATGTCAAGAGATACCCCCTTTATGACGCACTATTAGGTCTTACATTTGCCTCTTACGAAATATTATTCGCGAACTAGGGTGCACGCCATAAAGGTTCGCCCCATTCTTATGTCTCTGCGAAATTTTATTCGCTATTCTTGCGATATTGCTCGCTGTTTTTATTGTGCTTTGTTGTAAATAGAGATAGAAGAATTTTATTACCTGCTTCATTATATAACATACCAACATATGTTATTTTTTGGAAGATGTCATTGATAATACCTTTTTAGAAATAATCTATTCCGTGGTCTATCAAGTCTTTGACCAACATCTCTTCCTTCAGGATCCATTAGTTTGTATGCCCCATTTCCAATTATCTCTTTGATGATATATGGTCCATCCCATGTTCTCGCCAATTTTCCACCACTTTCTCGCTGATAACTTGGTGTTTCTCGCAGCACTAAATTTCCAGGTTGGAATTCACGCTTCTTAACATGCTTGTTGTATTCACGAGCCAATCTTCGATGGTAATTTTCCATATGTTGCAAAGTTTTTTCTCTTTTTTCTTCCAATTCATCCAATTTATTTAAAATCATTCCATCACTTAGATTTCTTTCCCAAGCCTCTTTTTTTGTTGTAGGAATAGCGACTTCTGTTGGTAACATAGCTTCAACTCCATATGTCAAACAAAAAGGTGACATCCCAGTAGCTTCTCGTCTGGTGGTATTGTAGGCCCATATCGCATTATGCACTTGTTCACACCATGCTCTGTGATACCCTTCTAATTTCTTTTTCAAGATGTATGTGATTGTTTTATTAGTTGCCTCAGCCTGATCATTTGCTTGTGGGTATAAAGGAGTATATTTCCTGCATTTTATCTTAAATGCATTGAGCATCAACTCTATATTCTGTCCCTCAAACTGCTTTCCATTATCAGATACTAATTGTGCTGGAATCCCAAATCTGCAGATTATATTTTCAAAGATGAATGTAAAAATATTTTTATCGCGAATATGTTGTACTGCCTTTACTTCTCCCCATTTTGTGAAATTATCCTTTGCGACGATCAGATACCTTCTTTGTCCAGAACCAGGTACAAACGGTCCTATAATGTTTAACCCCCATTTCCCAAAAGGCCATACACTTGTTGAAGATGATAATGGCGCTCTTGGCGCATGTATCCTTTTTCCGTATCGTTGGAAATCCTCGCAATGTCTTGAGAGATGCTTTGCATCCTCATGCATATATGGCCAGTAATAACCCTGAATTTTTGTTCTATATGCTAAAGATATTCCTCCACTGTGATTACCAGCGTCACCACTACGTAACATCTTCAATATTTTTTGTCCTTCTTCTCTCGTCAAACATCTTAGCGATGGTCCATTAAAAGATCTGTGATATAATACTCCCTCTCTTAACTCATAATTGGTTGCCCTACTTTTTAATTTAGGTGCTTCCAATCGATTTCTTGGGATTTCTCTTCTTTCCAAGTATGCATGAAGATCTGCTCGCCAATCCGTAATGTTGCTCTTTAATTCCTCTTCGCCAACTTCAACCATCATCACATCTTCTTCTTCCTCTTCTTCCTTGTTTATCGCTGGTAATAAATGTGTTTGAATTTTTATGCATCTCGCAGCTGGATTTGTCATCATACTTGATATGAAAGCAAATGCACCTGCGAGCCTATTATCTTTCCTTGATATGTGTCTCCATTTTATTTTTGGAATTCTCGCAGATAATTCTTTGACTAATCTTTTATACTTTCTTAAAGATGGTTCGTTTGTTGTGTATTCTCCTTTTATCTGGCGAATAACCAAATGTGAATCGCTGGTAATTCTAGCATTTTCCAACTTCATTTCTACTACTGTAGTTGCAGGATTTCCTACACTACACCCTTGTCAAGAATCTATGAAAACTAAGTCATAATTGTGAATGAACAACAACACTTTTATTAATTCACTTTCAGGAAGATTTATAAGAAATATTAAAACTCAGAAGTACAACTTTCTTTCTGGAGTTTCTCTCTCCTCAAAATTCTCTCGGCTCTCAAAAATGCATCCTCCTTTTCTGGATCTATCATGCACTTTATATAGGGATTTACATAATGGATGACAACTAAGTTTTCCTATTATTTCGGATCTATTCCGCGATATTATCGCGATCGTTATAATATTTCTCTATCGCAAGCATGATGACCATCGCAGGATCAATCTTATTCTTATTTTACTTCTTCCATCGTCAGTTTGTTTTAGTTGTTCTGTAATGCTCGTGAAATGTCGTTGAAGAATTGTCAGTGACTCTCGTTGAAATGTTGTTAATATCGCAGGAATAGTGTTTTAGCGATATTCTGGTACTACATCTTGCCTCTTCTCATGTATTTTCTTCGAAGAAGGGAAGATCATGAGAACTAATATTCTTTATTATTCTTCACAACTTCTTCCCCTTTTACACTTTCTCCTCGACAAGATCCCGTTAATCCAGCCTTTCTTACACGTGTTGTGAATCCCTTCATTTACTGACACATTCCTACTCCATAGGTCCACTCCCCTTTGCATATAAAAGGTTGAACTAATCTCAAAATTAATTTTACTTTTATGTTTCTTCATCTTCTTCATATTCCGTCTCCAACTTTGCCTCTTATTCATATTCTTCTGCTACTGTTCTAATGGATTCCTCAAGGTTTGTTTCTTGATTTTTAAGCCAGTTTTTATTTTCATTCTCCAATCTTTCTTATTTCCTTGTTATGTTTTCTTTTTAGTGGAAAGATTTCTAACACACAATCTACTACTCACAACCCTAATCCTCGCAAGAAACCAGTAGAAAAGAAGAAGAGAAATTCTGCGAATGATAAGGTAGTAAGAAACACCCTTTATTTTTTAATAACAATATTGTTGCCTCTGTTTCTTATCTGGGTTATTATTCGCAGAATGACGTGAATCCTGATAAACCTCCCAAAAGGTCTCGCCATTTTAAGACACTCGGGGAAAATCTCATTATGCCCTCGTTAACATATGTGAAGATTACTCCCACACCATCTCAACCAAATCTTTCTTCTCCTATCTGCGAGAATATCGTTGTTCATACCTCTACCCCTTCTAACATTTTGACAAACCAAGCTTCTAAAGATGTTGCGACTGAGATTCCTTATAGTCCTTTACGTCCTTCAACTGTTGTTTTTCCACATACTCCTCCTGATAACTCAACCGTCACAAATGACCGCCAACTTACTCTCACTACTATTTCACCTTCTAAATCCTTTCCTTCATCAAGCGAAACTTTCGCAGGTGTTGATGTTGCTTTTAAAGTCTTGTCTAATATTTTAGACAATGCTAGAAAGTCTTCCACTGACCCTCTCCAACAGGAAGCTTGCGAGACTCTGTTTAAGTATTTTGGCTCTGATTGTAATGATTCACGAGCGACTTTAGAGAATGAGATTTAATTTCTGAGGAAAAATCTTCAAGCTAAAACTGCTGAGTGTGATACCTTGAATCACATGCTTCGTAACTCTTCTCTAGATTGCGAGAATCTTCGCAGAAAAAATGACGAGCTGAAAGGTATATTTTTCTTGCCTATGCTCTTTTTTCTTTTCTGTTTCATATACATACTTTCTGTACTTAGACTTCCTTCTTAAATTCTTGATTCGTATATTAGTTTCAAATCGGGCTCGTTTCATAGAAAGACTCAAATCTGAATCTATTGCTGAAGAAGTTCGTGTTGAAAGAGATTCTTGGATAGATCAACATACTAGACTAGACAATATGTACACTTATTCAATTGATCGCATAAATAATCTTATTAATGAGAACAATCAATTATTGCAAAGGAAGAGTTTTTTGAGTGGAGAGCTTGATCGCCTCTCATATTTGTTTTATAAGGCTAATTTGGCGATGAAATCTTTATAAGATGAGAAAAAACCCTGTCCCAATAAAAACATAGATTTTCAAGCCTGATGACGATTTCCTCGCAACAAATAAGTAATCTTCAAAGTACATGTAATAGTCAAGAGCAATCTCTCCATTCTCTTAAGAAGGAGCTCAAGGAGTTAACTGAATCATCTGTCCCTGAAAAGGATAAGCTTCTCAAGGGTAGATTAACTCTTAGTTTAAGAGCCAGCGAACTTCAAGACCAATACTCTCAGTTAAAGGAATCTCATTCTTCATTATCAAAGGAAAATTCATATCTTCGCAACAAAGAAGAAAACATGAAATCTCGTCTGAAGGGTATGGTTGGCGATAAATTCGATGATGCCATGAATCAGTGGGAGAACTTTTTATTTCCTTTAATCCAAAACTTAACCTCGCAAAAAGAAGGTAGTCAGTTGACTGCCTCTCTTGTTGATCTTCTCATAAAATCTTATATTATGTTCCTTGTGAGATTCTTGTCTAACTGATTTTTTATTTTGTTGCTCGCAGAATCCGAAAGAAATCTTCAATCTACCATCACTAATCTTACCACTACATTGGATAAAGTTCGCAAAGAAAATAAATCTCTTGCTTCTAATTGCCTTAGTGCTCACGACAAAGCAGAAAGAAGACTTGATTATCTTGAATACTTTAAGAATATAGAAATTAGGAATCGTGAAAGAGCACTTCTTCGCCAAGTCCATATTAGGGATGAAGTTCTCGTGAACAATATTCTGCTTTCCCGTTCTCTTTCTCCTGTTTCTGTTCCTTTTCTAGAGGTTGACGATGATGAAATTCCTCTTCCCATGGATGAAGAGTTAGAGTTTACTAACGATGAAGAAAATACCACTCAAGAAGATCAAGAAGATGGTGAACAAGAAGAAAAAAGTCCTCCAAAAGAAGTAATCGCTGATGAAGAATCCAGAGAAGAAAAAGCTCGCGGTGAAAAGGATGCTGATGATGTTGATGAATATGACAAGAACAATAAATCTGGCGAGGCTTGAATTTTTCTTTTGTTTTCTTTTCCTTCTTCTTTCTCAAGTGATGTAATTTTTGAAACCTTTTTAGAATGTTAACTTTTAACTTAGTCCTCTTGGAAGTTTTCAAGGAAGATAATGAAATGTCACTTCTCCATTCCCTTATCTGACCATTTATTATCTTTCTTGAAATGGTGAATTATCTTCTGTATCTTCTGTCTTTATATAAATATCCGTGATATAATAAATGTAGCTGCGATGTTCTGAAAGATTATGAAGGAATCTGCGATATTAAGAATTTTGGATTCTTGTATATAATTCTGTGATGGCTGAATTTTTCCTGCAATCTTAAAGTAGAATAGTTAATTTGTAAGATTATTCTTTTGGTCTTATTTTGCCTTCCTAGTTAAAGGTCTTATTTTGCCAAACTTTTTCTCTCTGCGACAAAATCTCAGGATTTCTTAACATTTGCATGTAAAGACCCTTTGATCTTGTCTTATCCATGTTTCTTTCAAGATCTTTGCGACAATATGATAAGCATACATTCTCTCGCAAGAATTTACCCTTATGACATTTTCGTCTTGCGATGAAATCGCAGGACGTTTTTACACTGTCATGTAAAAACCCATTGATCTCATCTTAACATTTCTCTCGTGGCTTGTTGCCTTTGTATTATTTACGTCACGCTACAATATGACAGGACTAAATGTTCTTGCGATCATAAAGCCCCATGACATTGCCGTCTTAAGACACTTATCAGCTCCCTAATGGAGGGTGCCACCCTTATCTTCCCCCTGGTTACCCCTTCAAGGAGGGCACATCGGCCATACAAGACTAGCTCCTCCCATCCAGATTTACCAACAACCAGCTGTTTTCGCAGCCTCTTGTCCTTTATGCATATATGGCTTATAGTTACAAGACTGCACCCTAGGTGGGGTTTTCTTCAGGCCAAGTGCATTGTAGCCAAGACTTACCAAGGATGGCAAGAGAGTTTCGTACGCTTCGGGCACCCTTGGCTCAACCGTGTACCTCGGCGCCTTGGTCATACTTTGCACTTCTTGGAAGAGACTCTCAGTCGTCCAACCAGGGTATAACCATATATAGTTGGAAATCCAAGATCTCTCTCCCGGATAGGTTTTCTTTAACCCCAACATCTGCATGACTCAGGTTCCAGCAGCGGTATAACCTTATCGCTGAGTCATGTCAAGAGATACCCCCTTTATGACGCACTATTAGGTCTTACATTTGCTTCTTACGAAATTTTATTCGCGAACTAGGGTGCACGCCATAAAGGTTCGTCCCATTCTTATGTCTCTGCGAAATTTTATTCGCTATTCTTGCGATATTGCTCGCTGTTTTTATTGTGCTTTGTTGTAAATAGAGATAGAAGAATTTTATTACCTGCTTCATTATATAACATACCAACATCTGTTATTTTGTAGAAGAAGTCATTGATAATACCTTTTTAGAAATAATCTATTCCGTGGTCTATCAAGTCTTTGACCAACATCTCTTCCTTCAGGATCCATTAGTTTGTATGCCCCATGTAGTTGCGGATTATCTCATAACTACACCCCCATGAGATTCTACTAATTTGATTTGATTATCTAATTTATTTGATATGAAAACTAAGAATTAAAGTACTAAAATTATAAAAAGAGACACAAAGATTTTTTACATGGTTCGATCATTGTGATCTACATCCATGGTTCTTCACTAGTGATTGTATGTAATTACATAATTTTACAATTTAGACTCCATTAAAGAATATTTGGAGATCTAGAATTTTTGGGAAGAAGATGATAAAGAAAATAAATCTCTCCTAAATTTTTTTGTCTCCTCCTATGATTATCTCTCTCTCTAAAAAGACCCCCCCTAATTTAACATTTGAACTACTATTTATAGTGAAATCTATACAACTATATAGCTTGTGAAGTATCGCGAACTACTATTCAAATTCTATATTCGCAAAGTCTTCCCGCCTTTCTCATGTTTTGTCCGTCGTTCTTTGTTGCGTCGTTTCTAATATTTATTTTGCGACATTATTATGTTGCGTCATTAAATATTCTCAAGTGAAGGTTGCTGCGATATTCTGCTCCTACATATTGCCTCTTTTTTCTTGAATATTGCTTGAAGAGCGATCTTTAAGAAAAAATCTGTTGTAGTAGTCTTTGATCTTTGTTGATGAAGGAACGAGCAAAACAATATCAAACTCAAAAAGTATATACTTGCCTCTATTGTTTTTCAAAGTTCTGACGCTTTAAGAAGTAATTAGAAGTATCATCTTGCGAAGTATGAAGTATGCGAAATATAAAATATCCTTGAAGAAGTATAAGAAGTACTCAATCCTCGAAATAAATAAGAAGTATGAAGTATCTTTAAGAAGTATAGGAAGTACTTAATCCTCGAAATATAAGAAGTATTCGTCCTTGAATGAGAGTGATAAATATTGCCTCTGTTTATGTGAAATTATTATTCCATTTTTGGTGAGGATTCTTGCTGAGAAGATAAAGAACATAAAATATTTTCTTGGGTATCCATAGTTGCCTCTGTTCTTTATCTATGAAGGAGAATCCTTGAGAAAATGTTGAATGATTAAATTGCGTCTCTATTCTTATCTTGCCTCTGCCTCAAGTGATAACCCTGCTAACTTCTGAATATTTCTGCGAATTTCTGAACTTCTGAATAGTGCTGCGAATAGTGTTGCGAATATAGTGTTGCGAATATTGTGTTGCGAATTATGATTAGTCCTGCGAATTATGAATGTTTCTGCGAAGTTTCGCGGTATTTTCCTGTAAAATTTTGTAAAATACTTGTGCGAATATAATATTTATGTAATGATTATGTTATAAAATGTGTATGCGATGCTTATGCCATGAAATGCTTATGCAATGCTTTTATGATGCGAATATGATGCTTGAATGATGCGAGTATGATGCTTGTATGATGCGAATATGATGCTTGTATGATGCGAATACTTATCTATTGCAATGTATATTTCAAGTTTCTATTACTTAGCTCATTTTGCCGCAGTAAAATTGATGTAACTTTAAATTGCTTCCATTCCTGCACTATTAGTCTCGCATGATAAAAATATTAAAGATGCATAATATCAACTTCATTTCAGTATATGTTCGCAAGCTTGTTTGCTTTCATATAATCATCTTCGCAAGTTTATTTGCGTATTCTCTTACATGTATCCGTCTTTGATTGCGAATGAAATCGCCTCTTTTGTTATGACTTCGTGATATATATTCTTGTAAAAATTCTTCAATGATATTGATGAAATTGCCTTTTTTGTTAGGACTTCATGATATATATTCTTGTAAATATTCTTCAATGATATTGATGGAATTGTCTTCTTTGTTAGGACTTCATGATATATATTCTTGTAAAAATTCTTCAATGATATTGATGGAATTAATTTCATTAATTGTTGTGGTCTTATCATGCCTTCCTAAGTAAAGGTCTTATTTTGCCACCTCTTTTGTGTAGTATTTTAGCCTCTTCAGGAAGTGTTGCGACAATATGATAGATCTAAATATTCTTGCGAACATAAATCCCCATGACATTGCCGTTTTGCGATGAAATCGCAGGACGTCTTTACACTTTCATGCAAAAACCCATTGATCTCATCTTAACTTCTTTGTTATGTTCTGCGAGTTCTTTTTTTTTTTTTTTAGAAGGCTCGCAGAAATTCAGTTGTTGCACAAATATGACAAGCCTTTATGTTCTTGCGAACAAAAAGCCTCGTGACATTTGTGTCTTATAGCACGTATCAGCTCCCTAATGGAGGGTGCCGCCCTTTATCTTCCCCTTGGTTGCCCCTTAAAGGAAACGTACATCGACCATACAAGGTTAGCTCTTCCCATCCGGTTCTTCAAACAACCAGTTTTTGATCGCAACCTCTTATCCTTTTTGCCTATAGGGCTTATAGTTACGAGGTTGCACCCTATGGGGTATCTTTGGGCCAAGTGCATCATTTGCCAAGACTTGCCAAAAATGGCAGGTGTGCTTCAAGCCCACCCGGCACTCTTGACTCAACCGTGTACCTCGACGCCTTGATCGTTTTCTGCACTTCTTGAGAAAGACAGTATGCCTTAGTCGCCCAACCTAAATCATGGTACATCGCAAGATTAGGTTGAGAATCCAAGGTGTCTAACCCAGATAGGTACCCCGTTATTGGGTTGTACCCCGTAAAGTTCCATGTACTCAGGTTCCTTGGTGATGTTCCGGTGTCCCTGAGCCATGGTTATAGGTACCCCCTTAAATGACTCACTTTAGGACTTTGCCTCTTACGAAATGTTTCTTCGCGAACTAGGGTGTACGCCACAAAGGTTTGCCTGTGTAAAATTTCTGCGGCTTTCTTTCTTTTTTGAAAGCTGATCACAGATTGCGGTCTTTTATTTGCAAATAAATTTTCGCGTCTTTCTTCAATGAAAGTTAATCGCAATTGATTTTTGGAGGTATTTTTTCGCCTTTATAAGTAGAATCCAAATTATTTTTATTCGTAAAAATTCATCGTAAATTTTTCATGTACATAAAATGTTGAATGTTTTCATAAAATCTTTAGTATAAGAAGTATGAGAAGTATTCATATCGCGTCTTCAAATTAAAATTGTTCTATAGAATTATATAAATTTAATTTTCTCTGTTTTTTGTAACTTTGAAGTCTTTGAAAATTTTTGAGATCTTTAATTTTTTGTGATGAACTCATTTTTGAATCTTGCGATTGTATCGCTTTTAACCAATCTAAAAATCTTTGAAATGTTTTGAAATCTTAGAAATTTTGCGAGTATATCGCTTTTGGTGAATAAAATCAAAATTTTTTATCTTCTGTAAATAAAATATTCAAGGAAATGGTACTTACCTCTTATGGCTTGTTGTTGTCCCTTACGATGTATATGATTTGCTTTGAAAATTGAGAAGATATGAGAAATGAAGTCTTGCGAAATTACCTCTTGATCTGCCTCTTGTATAATGTTGCACCATACCAACTGTTTTAACCATTTCTTGTGAAATAAAATTCTGACCAACTATATTAGAGCTTCTTTGCGGAATAACCCACTCCTGCATTCTTGAGAAATAAAATTTTGCTGCTTTGCGGACTTTTGCGAACTAAGTAAACATTTGCGAAGTATTCATTTTTGCGTGCGTCCATAAGCTTGTAGCCTCTATGGTGAACCAACTGATCAGATAGGAGCAGAATATCTTGTGCTTAACTCATACTTCTTATATTTGTTTCATCCACCAGATAGGAGCAAAATAATTAATGCACCCTACTAAACTCCAATCTTATCTTTGTGTTGCGAACTAGTGGAGCTATTTCTACTATTTCTTAGTAAGGTACTTGTCAATTCACGAATAAACTCCAATCGTATGTATGAAGTTCCAAAATTGAGTACTTGTCAATTCACGAATATCAATCCACGTGCAGAAATAAACAAAATTTTAGAGTTGAGTTCTCTAGCTGGGAATCAATTCACATGCGAGAATTGAGTACTTGTCCTTTTATTTTCTTGCACCCACCTGCTACCTTTCTTCATCATCATTCTTATTTTTCTTCAAACATTTTGGATCAGAACTAATTGTTTCTTCTTTGTTGACCTTCTCTTTTGGTTGTCTCAGATGTATTTGGATCTTTCATCGATTTATAACTCTCCTTCGTAAACTCATTTTTGCGAACAACACATTTTTGCGAACAAATGAATAATTTTGCGAATATTTGTTGTCGACTATTTTCTCTGTACTCTTCAAGTGGAGATAAATTATTGTTTCTTTCCGTTGTCCCTTCCCTTCCATTATGTAGTTTTAGCTGAGTCACTTCTTGTGTGATTCGTGGGCCGTCGATTGTGTAAATAATTGATTACGGAATGAACTATTCTTGCGGTTTTGTATTCGCTTGTTGATAATTTGTCCTTTTCATATTTTTTTTAACAATTCGCTGAAATGTTAATTTGCCTCTCTTTAAAGGAAAGTACGTACGTTGCCTTTAAGTACGTTGCCTCTAATTAAGTACTCTTTCGTAAATTTCTTCTTCTTTAATTGCTGTAGTACTGTTTCATTTCTCCATCTTCGCAGAACTAGCTGGATTTCTTTGAATTAGCTGGATTATGCTTGCGAAATAATCTCCCATTTTCTTCTTGCAAAATATCCAAAGATCTTGCGAAGTAATAATTTGCACGAAGTAAACGAACATCTGTGAAGTAATGATTTGCACGAAGTAGACGAACATCTGCGAAGTAAACATTTGTACGAAGTAAACATCTGCGAAGGAAATGTTCGCATGATTGATTCTAAATGTTCGCATGCTGCAAAATAATTCCTCCCTTTATGTTCGCTAATGATACGACTTCACTGAATGGAGAGCTCTTTCCCCATGTTTTTCCCACACTGGTTGTGCAAGATCTCGCTGGTTATTTAGTTGTGCTATTGACTTTTGCTGCGAAGTAACAGATCTGAAAATGTTTATTTCGCATACTCTTTTCCTTTACATCCTCATAACGCTTGTGACGAAATTTTCTTCTCATTTTTTTTTTTTTTTAATTTACGACTCCTCCAAATTTTGTCTTTCTCAACTTCGTGTCTGGTTACCACCCTTTATATAATTTTTTGTTCATCTTTTCTTTCTTCTTTTTTGTTTTGTGCAAGATCCATTTTGCGAGATTCATTTTGCGTCTTTTCTTTGTATCCTCCTAACATCCCTTCCATGCAAACTTCTCTGCTTTGATTCTTTGTATTCGTACGTGCATTAACTAATGTTTATTCATTTGTGCATTAACGTTTTCTTTTTCCTTCGCATGATAGACTGTACTCTACAATTGATTCTTCATGTGCTATCTTCTTCGCCCATTATTTTCCTTGATGTTATGCCAACAAAGTAATCTTTGCTATTATTCTTTTCTTCGTGTATAATTTATGATGGGAAGATTTCCAAACCATGCATTGCTGCGAACAACAAATCAATTCAGTAACAAATTTAGAGAAGTTTGTGTTAAACCTTGTCTTATGGATAATGAAATTATGATCTAAAATTCGTCTGGTTTTGTTCATAGAAAAGTTCCCAAATCAGTTGAAATTTTTTGATCCCAACTATTGTTGAAATTCAGCTAATAAGTTCGCAAAACATGATTCATTGAAGACAAATTTATAATCAAAATTCGTTTTGAATCAAAATCTTGGACAGAAAATCAGATTTTTGCGGAAGAATAATTAAAGATTTTACAAAGTGTTTTCAAAATTTTGTTTATAAACGACCAGATCTAAAAATTTAAGAAAGTAGTAGATGAGTTTTAGGGGAAGGATTTTTCTTCTCAATCTGCTGCTGGTAAAGGTTTCTTTGATCTCCTTTTCTTTTCTTTTCTCAATCTGCTGCTAGTAAAGATTTTTCTTCTCAATCACTGTTTCTAGCGCCAATTATGTAGTTGCGGATTATCTCACAATTACACCCCCATGAGATTCTACTAATTTGATTTGATTATCTAATTTATTTGATATGAAAACAAAGAATTAAAGTACTAAAATTATAAAAAGAGACACAAAGATTCTTTACATGGTTCGATCATTATGATCTACATCCATGGTTCTTCACTAGTGATTGTATGTAATTACATAATTTTACAATTTAGACTCCATTAAAGAATATTTGGAGCTCTAGAATTTTGGGGAAGAAGATGATAAAGAAAATAAATCTCTCCTAAATTTTTTTCTCTCCTCCTAAAATTATCTCTCTCTCTAAAAAGACCCCCCCTAATTTAACATTTGAACTACTATTTATAGTGAAATCTATACAACTATATAGCTTGCGAAGTATCGCGAACTACTATTCAAATTTTATATTCGCAAAGTCTTCCCGCCTTTCTCATGTTTTGTCCGTCGTTCTTTGTTGCGACGTTTCTAATATTTCTTTTGTGACATTATTATGTTGCGTCATTAAATATTCGCAAGTGAAGGTTGCTGCGATATTATGTTCCTACACCCCATTTCCAATTATCTCTTTGATGATATATGGTCCATCCCATGTTCTCGCAAATTTTCTACCACTTTCTCGCTGATAACTTGGTGTTTCTCGCAGCACTAAATCTCCAGGTTGGAATTCACGCTTCTTAACATGCTTGTTGTATTCACGAGCCAATCTTCGATGGTAATTTTCCATATGTTGCAAAGTTTTTTCTCTTTTTTCTTCCAATTCATACAATTTATTTAAAATCATTCCAGCACTTAGATTTCTTTCCCAAGCCTCTCTTTTTGTTGTAGGAATAGCGAATTCTGTTGGTAACACAGCTTCAACTCCATATGTCAAACAAAAAGGTGACATCCCAGTAGCTTCTCGTCTGGTGGTATTGTAGGCCCATATCGCATTATGCACTTGTTCACACCATGCTCTGTGATACCCTTCTAATTTCTTTTTCAAGATGTCTGCGATTATTTTATTAGTTGCCTCAGCCTGATCATTTGCTTGTGGGTATAAAGGAGTAGATTTCCCGCATTTTATCTTAAATGCATTGAGCAGCAACTCTATATTCTGTCCCTCAAACTGCTTTCCATTATCAGATACTAATTGTGCTGGAATCCCAAATCTGTAGATTATATTTTCAAAGATGAATGTAAAAATATCCTTATCGCGAATATGTTGTACTTCCTTTACTTCTCCCCATTTTGTGAAATAATCCGTTGCGACGATCAGATACCTTATTTGTCCATAACCAGGTACAAACGGTCCTACAATGTCTAACCCCCATTTCCCAAAAGTCCATACACTTGTTGAAGATGATAATGGCGCTCCTGGCGCATGTATCCTTTTTCCGTATCGCTGGCAATCCTCGCAACATCTTGAGAGCTGCTTTGCATCCTCATGCATATATGGCTAGTAATAACCCTGCATTTTTGTTCTATATGTTAAAGATCTTCCTCCATTGTGATTACCAGCGTCACCACTATGTAACATCTTCAATATTTTTTGTCCTTCTTCTCTCGTCAAACATCTTAGTGATGGTCTATTAAAAGATCTGCGATATAATACTCCCTCTCTTAACTCATAATTGGTTGCCCTACTTTTTAATTTGTGTGCTTATAATCTATTTCTTGGAATTTCCCCTCTCGCCAGGTATGCATGAAGTTCTAATCGCCAATCTGCGATATTTCTCGTGGGCTCTTCCTCGCCAGCTTCTACCATCATTACGTCTATCTCTTCTTCTTCTTTGTTTATCGATGGATTTGAGAGTGTTTGAATTTTTATGCATCTCGCCAATGGATTTGTCATCATGCTAGATATGAAAGCAAAAGCATCTGCGTGCCTATTATCTTTCCTTGATATGTGTCTCCATTTTATTTTTGGAATTTTCGCAGATAGTTCTTCAACAAGTTTTTTGTACTTCTTCAAAGATGGTTCATTTGTGGTATACTCTCCCTTATCTGGCGAATAACCAATTGTGAATCGTTGGTGATTCTAGCATTTTCCAACTTCATTTCTATCGCAAACTTCAATGCATGGATTACAACTTCATATTTTGTCTCATTATTAGTGGATGCAAATTCCAATCTAAATGAAAAAGATGTTTTTTCTCCTTCTGGTGAAATGAAAACAACTCCAATCCCATTTCCTTCTCCATTTGACGATCCATCCACTAATATTTCCCATCTGTCAGATTATGTTAATAGGTCTTTTGGGTCTCCATGTTATTCTTCTATATCCATCATCTCTTCTACATCTTCGTCATCTTCTAAAGGAAATTCAGCTAAGAAATCTGCGATAACTTGTGATTTTGGCGAGGATAGAATTTCGTATTGAATATTAAAGTGCCCTACTTGCGCATTCCATCTCTCAAATCTTCCTGATCTTTTTGAATTCTTCATCACTGATTCGATTGGCACTCTCGTTAACACTTTGACCTTATGCGCTTGGAAGTAAATTCGAAGCTTAAAAGTTGCGTGTACCAACGCTAGAATTAGTTTCTCAATCTTTTAATAATTTATATCTGCTGAATTAAATGTTTTGCTGATATAATAAATTGGTTTTTCTACCCCTGCATCTACTCGCAATAACATAGCACTTAGCGCATATGGAGTTGTTGCGAGATAAATCAATAATTCTTCTCCCGGTTCAGCTTTCTGTAATATAGATATACTCGCCAAATGTTCTTTTATTCCTTGAAAAGCTTTTTCGCATTCATCTGTCCACTTGAATTTTTTTCCCTTCTTGAGTATATCGAAAAAATGTTTACACTTGTCTGAAGATCGCGAAATGAACCTTCCTAGCGAGGCTAAGAGTCCATTTAGTTTTTTCACATCTTTTACCGTCGCAGGAGTTGGCATATCGCGAATTGCTTGTACCTTTTCTGGATCAACGTGTATTCCCTCTTTTGACACAATATTCCCCAAAAACTTCCCTGAAGTTACTCCAAAGGTACACTTATCAGGATTCACTTTAATATTGAATTGCCGCATTTGATCGAAAATCTCTCTCAAATCTTGCACATGATTCTCAGCTTCTTTGCTTTTGATTAGCATATCATCTACATACACTTTTAATGTTTTGTGGATCCACTTTGCAAACACCTTTTCCACCATTTTTTGATACGTTGCACCAGCATTTCGTAAGCCAAATGGCATCTTTGTATAACAATATAATCCTCTTAGAGCAAAAAAATGCAGTATGTTCTTGATCTTCTTCAGCGGGAGGGATTTGATTATATCCTTTATACCCACCCATCCAATGATGATATTCTTGCGTTTCCTGCTGCTGATTCAACCATTTGTGGAATATCTGGCAACGGAAAACTATATTTTGGACATGCCTTGTTTAGATCCGTAAAATCTATGCAAATTCTTATCCATTTGTTCTTCTTTGGGACCACCACCATGTTTGCAATCCATTCTGGATATTTTTCTTGTCTTATAATTCCTGCGCCGAGCCTCTTCTGTAATTCTTCTTCTATTTGAGAATGATATGTTGTTGCGATCTTCCTTATTCTTTGCTTAAATGGTCTTATGTTTTTGTTGATTTCTAATTTATGACATGCTATTGACGGGTGTATCCCTGGCATCTCATCCATGTTCCACGCGAAGATATCTGCATATTCTCGCAAAAGATTTATAGTTCTTTCTTCCTCATCTGCCTCCATTCTAGTCCCAATTTTCAGCATTTTAGGTTCTTCTTTATTTCCAATATTTATTTCTTTTGTTGGTTCAAAGAGTTGATAGTGTAGCTGGCTTCAGGTTCTCCCATTGGTGTTGGCGTTTTCATAACTCTCGTGAATTCATTTCCTTCTCGCGAAATTTCCCTGGGAACTCCTTTTCCTTCTTTTTCTCTTATCATGTAAACTTTAAATTCTTCTTCCTTCTTCAATTCTCTTGCCAGTTTTGTGAGCCTTTCGCAGCTTTGGACGTTCTTCATAATTTCTTACTTCAATTTGGTAGCACAATCTCGCGAAATTCACATCTCCTCTAATTTCTCCAATTCCACTAGGCATAGGAAATTTAATACATTGATGTAATGTTGACGCCACAGCCTTGATTACATGTATCCACGGTCTTCCCAGTATCATATTGTATGGCGATTCCACATCTACCACACATAATGATATTTGTGTTTCAATTTCTCCTAGTGGAATTCGTACCAGTATCTCGCCTTTAGGTTTTGTTATAGACTTTCCAAAGCCATGAACATAATACGTTGAATAAGACATTTCTTCATCCTTATATCCCATCTTCTTGAAGGTATGATAAAATATCATGTCTACAGAACTTCTTGTGTCTACTAAAGTTCTATTCATAGCCATTCTTTATCAGATTTTATCGATTTCTCATTTCTCATTGGTATAGTGGTCACTGTGACCACCAATGGAGATGTATGACTTGAATCTTCTTCTGGTATTTCTGCTGCTGTAAACGTGATTTCTTGTTTTTCCCAATCTTTCAATGATGATATCTTCTCCACTGTCATAATCTTCCTTCCTTCAAAATCCCGTTTATGTATCCTTCCTTTGATATTTTCATGAAATTTATCAATCATTTCTTTTGTTATTACATCACCTTTCCATTTTCTACAATCCTTTTTGATTCTAGTCATTCTTCCTTCAATTTTCTCACCGATTTACTTTATAATTTCCTTAATCTTGAACAATTTTTATCTTCTTCTTCGCTTTTTCTTCTATTTTCATTAATTCATTCCCTGTTTCGGGCGCCAAAATATAGTTGCAGGATTTCCTACACTACACCCTTGTCAAGAATATATGAAAACTAAGTCATAATTGTGAATGAACAACAACACTTTTATTAATTCACTTTCAGGAAGATTTACAAGAAATATTAAAACTCAGAAGTACAACTTTCTTTCTGGAGTTTCTCTCTCCTCAAAATTCCCCCAGCTCTCAAAAATGCATCCTCCTTTTCTGGATCTATCGTGCAATTTATTTAGGGATTTACATAATGGATGACAGCTAAGTTTTCCTCCTATTTCGGATCTATTCTGCGATATTATCGCGATCGTTACAATATTTCTCTATCGCAAGCATGATGACCATCGCAGGATCAGTCTTATTCTTCTTTTACTTTTTCCATCGTCAGTTTCTTTTAATTGTTCTGTAACGCTCGTGAAATGTCGTTGAAGAATTGTCAGTGACGCTCGTAGAAATGTTGTTAATATCACAGGAATAGTGTTGTAGCGATATTCTGGTACTACAATTACAAACTTTAAAGCATGAATCACGTCCTCATATTCTGTTTCATTATTAGTGGATGCAAATTCCAATCTAAATGAAAAAGCTGTTTTTTCTCCTTCTGGGGAAATAAAAACAACTCCAATCCCATTTCCTTCCCCATTTGAGGATCCATCCACCAATATCTCCCATCTGTCGGGTTCTGTTAATAGCTCTTTTCGATCTCCATGTTCCTCTTCTACATCCATCATCTTTTCCACAGCTTCATCATCTTCTAAGGGAAATTCAGCTATGAAATCTGCGATAACTTGTGACTTTGGCGAGGATAAAACTTCATATTGAATATCAAAGTGTCCTACTTGTGCATTCCATCTCTCAACTCTGCCTGATCTTTTTGAATTTTTCATTACTGACTCAATTGGCACTTTCGTTAACACTTTGACCTTATGTGCTTGAAAGTAGATGCGAAGCTTAAAAGTTGCATGTACCAATGCTAGAATTAGTTTCTCAATCTTTGAATAATTTCTCTCTGCAGAATTGAACGTTTTGTTGATGTAATAAATTGGTTTTTCTACCCCTGCATCTACTCGCAGCAACACAGCACTTAGCGCATATGTGGTTGTTGCGAGATAAATCAATAGTTCCTCTCCTGGTTAATCTTTCTGTAACATAGTTATGTTCATCAAATGTTCTTTTATTCCTTGAAAATCCTTTTCACATTCATCTATCCACTTGAATTTTGTTCCCTTCTTGAGTATATCGAAAAAATGTTTGCACTTGTCTAAAGATCGCGAAATGAATCTTCCTAGCGAGGCTAAGATTCCATTCAATTTTTGCACATATTTTACCATCGCAGGCGTTGGCATATCGCGAATTGCTTGTACTTTTTCCGGATCAACTTGTATTCCTTCTTTTGATACAATATACCCCAGAAATTTTCCTGAAGTTACTCCAAAAGTACACTTATCGAGATTCACTTTAATATTAAATTGCCGCATTTGATCGAAAATATCTTTCAGATCTTGCACATGATTCTCAGCTTCTTTGCTTTTGATCAACATATCATCTACATACACTTCTAATGTTTTATGAATCCACTTTGCAAACACCTTCTCCACCATTCTTTGATATGTTGCACCAGAATTTCGTAAGCCAAAGGGCATCTTTGTATAACAATATAATCCCCTTGGAGCAAAAAATGCGGTATGTTCTTGATCTTATTCAGCGAGAGGGATTTGATTATATCCTTTATATCCATCCAGTGATGATATTCTGGCATTTCCCGCTGCTGATTCAACTATCTGTGGGATATCTGGTAATGGAAAACTATCTTCAGGACAAGCCTTGTTTAAATCAGTGAAATCTATACAAATTCTTATCCCCTTGTTCTTCTTTGGGACCACTACCATATTTGCAATCCACTCTAGATATTTTGCTTGCCTTATAATTCCTGCGTCGAGCATCTTCTATAATTATTTTTCTATTTGTGAATGATATGTTGTTGCAATTTTCCTTATTCTTTGCTTAAATGGTCTTATATTTTTGTTGATTTCTAATTTATGACATGCTATTGATGGATTTATCCATGGCATCTCATCCATGCTCCACGCGAAGATATCTTTATACTCTCGCAAGAGATTTATAGTTCTTTCTTCCTCATCTTCCTCCATTCTAGTCCCAATTTTCAGCATTTTAGGCTCTTCTTCACTCCCAATATTTACTTCCTTTGTTGGTTCTACTGCAGTATAACTGGCTTCAGGTTCTCCCATTGGTGTTGGTGTTTTCATAGCTCTCGCGAGTTCATCTCCTTCTCGTGAGATTTCGCTGGGTATTCCTTTTCCTTCTTTTGATCTTATCATGTAAACTTTAAATTCTTCTTCCTTATTTGTTTCTCTCGCCAATTTTCTGCGAGCCTTTCGAATCTTTGGACGTACTTCACAATTTCTTACTTCAATTTGGTAACACAATTTTGCAAAATCTGTGTCTCCTCTAATTTCTCCAATTCCACTGGGCATAGGAAATTTGATGCATTGATGAAACGTTGACGCTACAGCTTTGATTGCGTGTATACATGGTCTTCCTAATATCATGTTATACGGTGATTCCACGTCTACCACACATAATGCTACTTGTGTTTCAATCTCCCCTAGTGGAATTCGTACCATTATCTCGCCTTTAGGTTTTGTCAAAGATTTTCCAAAGCCATGAACATGATATGTTGAATAAGACATTTCTTCATCCTTATATCCCATTTTCTTGAAATTGTGGTAAAATATTATATCTACAGAACTTCCTGCATCCACCAAAGTTCTATTCATAGCCCATTCTTCTACAGATTTTATTGATCCCTCCTTTCTCATTGGTATAGTGGATACTGTGATTACCAATGGAGATGTATGACTTAGATTTTCTTATGGTATTTCTGCTACTGTAAATGTGATCTCCTGCTTTTCCCAATCTTTCAATGGTGATATTTTTTCCACCTTCATAATTTTCCTTCCTTCAAAATCCCGTTTGTGTATCTTCCTCTTAATATTTTCATGAAATCTATCAATCATTGTTCTTGTTACCATACCACACTCCAATTTTCTACAATCCTCTTTGATTCTAATCATCCTTCCTTCAAATATCTCACTGATTTGTTTTATGATTTTCTTAATCTTGAACAATTCTTATCTTCTTCTTCACCTTTTTCTATAATTTTGCTAATTCAATCCCTGTTTCGGGCGCCAAAATGTAGTTGCAGGATTTCCCACACCACACCCTTGTTAAGATCTTGCTATAATCAACTTATATTTGAAGACTAAAAATGACACTTTATTATTTTGTTCTCAGAAATGTTTACAGAAATGGAAGAATTCAAGATTACAACTATTCTCTTGAAGTTTCTCTCTCCTCAAGACTTTCTTAACTCTCAAAAATACATCATACTCTTCTGGACATATTTGGGTCTATATTTATAGGGTAGCTAGTTACATAGTGGATGACAGCTAAGTTTTCCTCTTATTTCGGGTTGATTCTGCAATTGTACCGCGATTAGTTACAATGTTCACTCTCGCAAGTTTTGTAACTATCGCAGGACAAACATGATTTTATCAAGTTTTCTTCACTCGTCATTTATTACGTCGCTCTTTTGACTGCTTTTGTGACACTTGCAAAGTGTAGTTGAAGGTCTTGCAGTGATGCTCGCTGGGAAGTGTTGTTAATCTCGCAGAGAATTATTGTAGCGATATTCTAGTCCTACAAACACACTGCGAGTGTCACAGAATGATTGAAAGAATGACGTAGCGGATGACGATAACAGAAACATGAGAAAAGCGTGATGATGATGCGAAGCTTACAAATATCTGCGAGGGTTAACATTATAACTACTGCGAGAATATCGTGAGTCAGATCCGAAATTAAAGGATAACTTAGATGTCACCCACTATGTAATTTCTTATATAAAGAGTCAAACAAGTGAAAGGAAAAGGAGATCAATTTTAGAGACTGGAGAAAGTTTTGAGGAGAGAGAAAGTTCTTGTGAGCGGTGATATTCTTGATTTCTTCCGTTTCTTGTAACATTTCTGAGAATTATTCAATAAAGTGTTTTTTTTAATCTTCAAATATGTGTTGATAATTGTGGATTCTTGTGAGGGGTGTAGTGTAGTAATTCCTGCAACTACAACATTAATTGAGAAAATTAATCCAATCTAACTTGGATTATATGCCAACCAATCACATTTGTCGATATTCCTCTATAGAGGTCGGGGTTCACAACCACCATCATCATGTAAGAACGGGCCCTATCTCAGCTGGTCATCCCCGTTCCCCAAAGTTTCATGCGTTCCAGGAGGTCTCAGGTTCGAGTCCCCAATGGCGTAATATTGCAGGAATTAACATGGAAGGTAGTGTTAGTTTTCCCCCCTTGTGACAAAATATCGCCCCCCCCCCCCTCTCGCTTCGTCTCCCCCTGGAAAGGTTACCCATAAGGCTCGCTGGTAGGCTAGCACATCAACCTGTTCAATTAATGTATTAGTATGTCGTTGGAGCCTAGCTTGTTAGGCTTCCAACTAGTTTCATGTAATAATATTAAATAATTGATATAAATGAATATTTATAACTTACTACGATCCCACATAATTCTCAGATATATGCATACTTTGAAAAATTCAAAATTTACTAGTACCAGCGCCCACGGGAGTTATAATCTCATATTATTCAAATTGGGATATATGAATTTTGAGAATGTAAATCTTATTATCAAAGACTTTGTTGGAGCATATTTGTAACCTATATAAAAATGCTACATGATTGCTAGATGTGATTTGATTTTCCTTTTCAAACGACATAAGCTTATTGGGAAAGCTAAATGAGATTTTTTACGTCAATTTCAAGGAAACCTTTTTCGATTTCATCATTATGGGAGAGAAATTGAAAAATCGGGGGTATAACACCTACACCCAGTATTTCGTTTAGGAAATCTGTATGGACAAACTCCAATATAATCCCAAGAGAATCAACTAGACAGTCAGACTCAATCAATGGAAATATATACAAGAGTTGTATCTATGTTTATCAATGTAATCATCAAATCAAATAGATAGAATCCGTGAGCCTGATTATTATGAGAAAGAACTTGAACGGTACCAAAGACCAATGTTCAAGTGTCAATCAATTTATATCAACAACCAAAGGCTGGATTATCTAATTGATTGAACTACGCACAACGTGTGATATTTCAATTATATAAACAAATATAATGAGGAAAATAAATATCAAGACACCAGAAAGGAAAACCGCAAATGTAGGAAAACCCCGGGACCTAGTCCATATTTGAACACCACACTGTATTAAGTCATTACAGACTCTAGCCTACTACAAGTTAACTTCGGACTTGAATATAGTTGAGCCCTAAATAATCTCACACTGATCAAGGTACAATTGCGTTCCTTACGCCTCTAAATCCCAGCAGGACTCTACACACTTGATTCCCTTAGTTGATATCACCCACAACTAAGAGTTGCTACAAACCAAAGTCGAAGACTTGATAAACCAATTTGTCTCACACAGAAAAGTCTATTGAATAGATAAATCTGTCTCCCATAGAAATACCTATGAGTTTTGTTCTGTCTTTTGATAAATCAAGGTGAATAGGAACTAATTGATACACCAGACTTATATTCCCGAAGAAAATCCTAGTAATATCAATCACCTCTGTAGTTGCAGGATTTCCCACACTACACCCTTGTCAAGAATCTATGAAAATTAAACCATAATCGAGAATGAACAACAACAATTTTATTAATTCACTTTCAGGAAGATTTACAAGAAATATCAAAACTCATAAAT
>JAJJWX010001281.1:600000-857894 GCA_023529315.1 Papaver bracteatum
ACCACCTTCCCTTTCTGCATAATAACTCCACCCAAACCACTTCTTGAAGCATCACAATAAACATCATAACCTAATCCTGGTTCTGGGGTAACCAAGATGGGTGCCGTAGTCAATCTCCGCTTCAACTCCTCGAATTCTTTATCACACTCCGTATTCCACTAAAACTTCACACCCTTTTTGGTCAAACGAGTAAGAGGGACTGCTATCTTCGAGAAATTCTCAACAAATCTTCGATAATAGCCAGCCAAACCTAAGAAGCTGCGAATCTCAAAAACACTCTTTGGAGGTTGCCATTTCGTTACGGCCGATATCTTCTCGGGATCAACAGATATGCCATCCTTGGAAATAACATGTCCGAGAAATAAAACTTTCGTCATCCAGAATTCACACTTACTCCTCTTTGCATACAACTTGTGCTCTCTTAGAGTTTGTAAAACCATTCTAAGATATTCCTCATGATCTTCCTTAGTCTTGGAATAAATGAGAATGTCGTCAATGAATACTACCACAAAATTGTTCACAAAAGGTCGGAGAACTCGGTTCATCAGATCCATGAATACTGCAGGTGCATTTGTTAACCCGAATGGCATCACGAGAAATTCATAATGACCGTAATAAGTTCCAAATGCGGTCTTGCGAATGTCCTCCTCTCTGACCCGCATCTGATGGTACCCAGATCGAAGATCAATCTTTGTTAAGTAACACGCTCCCTTCAACTGGTCAAAAAGATCATCAATTCTCGGCAAGGGGTACTTATTCTTGATTGTAATTTTGTTCAGTCGTCGGTAGTCAATACACATCCTCATTGATCCATCCTTTTTGAGAACAAAAAGAAAAGGTGCTCTCCACGGTGAGGTACTTGGTCGAATAAATCCCATCTCTTCCAACTCATCAAGTTGTTTCCGTAACTCCTTCATCTCTTTGGGTGCCATGTGGTATGGGTGCATCGATATTGGCATACTTCCCGGTTGCACTTCAATCTCAAAGTCAATCTCTCTCTTTGGTGGTAATCCAGGCAATGCCTCTGGAAAGACATCCGGAAAATCTCGAACTATCGGTAACTCTTCATCTACTACCTTGGTATCCTCTTCTTCACTCAAATTAGAAAGATAAGCTATGTGTTCTTCGGTTTCATCCCTCCTTTTCATCCCGGGTAAGGATGGATTTATAACTTTCCACCTTTCTCCTTGAACAGACACTCGACTTCCATCCGATGATTGGAAAGATACCTTCTTCTCAAAACATTCCAATATAGCTTGGTTTTGCGATAACCAGTTCATACCAATAATGACATCATAATCCTGGAGCCTCATCGGTATCAAATCTATTTTTACTCTATAATCACCAAAAATTATTTCACAATCCTTGTAAAATTTACTAAGGGTCACTACATTTCCTAGCGGTGAAGAGACGTTCACAGTAAACCCCATGGGTACTGGTTTCAAACCAAGATAAGCAGCAAAATGCAAAGATATGAACGAATGGGTAGCTCCAGAATCAAACAAAACTTTAGCACGAGAACTAAAGATCAAGAAATTACCCTCTATCGCAGAGTTTTCTGTCCTCTTCTCAACAATAGCAATATGGTTCAGCTGCCCCGGAACATTTGGCTGACGCCTTGGATGGAATGGTGGTGCATTGTTTCGCGGCTGGTATGGTTGTCGTGTTTGGAAATTCGGCCTTGGAGCATTCTGAAACTGATTATGAGTTGGAGGCCTAGGTGGTGCAGGTAAAGGACACTCCCTCACAAAATGATCTTCCTTACCGCAACGATAACACCCCGAGATTGCATTCAGTTGTCCAGGTGGCTTCGATTTAGGACAATCCCTAGCGAAGTGACCCACAACTCCATAATGAAAGCAAGGTTTTGGTGCAACTACCTTCCCAGGGTTATCCATACGCGGACGCTTTCGATGGGTCGATGAGTCCGTCTTCTGGTTCCTCTTCTGATCCTTCGGCTCCCTTTCCTTCTGGTTCTTGACCCAGTCCGCTTCTATAGCTAGTGCAGTATCAAGAACATCCTCATAAGTGGTAAGGCGACATGGTACCAACCTAGCACGGATGGCAGGTTTCAGTGCATCCTGAAGTTTTCTTGCTCTTCGTAACGGCTTATTGACCAAGTTATCCCCAAAACGTTCCAATTCAACGAACCTCTTGTCTAGTTGAGAAACCGTCATGTCTCCCTGACCTAAGGTTGCAAATTCAGCACACATTTGGGCTTTAACCGTCTCAGGAAAATACTTATCAAAAAACAGTGTTTCAAACTCTGCCCAAACGGTAACATTTCAGACTCGTTTTATCGAATCCCACCAAAAATCAGCAGCTCCAGTGAAAAGGTACGTAGCAAAACGGATCTTGTCATTCTCTTCCACTCTCAAGGCTAAAAACTCCTTTTGTATCCCCATTAACCACCTTTCAGCCTCAAGAGGTTCTTCAGTCCCCTTAAATTCTTTCCTTCCAACCACCTTCAAGAATTTTTCTAAGTCCACTCTACCCTGGCGTTGGGTTTCAACAACCTGTACTAGTGTTCCCAATGTCCCAACAACTCGGTCAAGGGTAGCTTCCATGCGTTCCCTTCTGTCCTCTCCTTCTTCACCATTTGGTTGAGCACCGTTGGTAGCATCACGACGAGGCGGCATCTTCTAAATAGAGAGAAACGCGCACTAATGTTGATATCTAAGTCGAAATCCTATATTAACTAATACACACAACATTTTATATTATAAGGCTTTTAGTTATTTACCCCAACCCCAAAGCAAATTAAATATGAAAAAAAAAAAAAAAAAAAAAACTTGATGAAAACTAAATAAATTTAATTTTCCAAAAAAAGAATAAAGAAAACATAACTAACTCTCAAAATCATTTCAGATCATAAGTCGATAAAAAAAAAAATCAGAGTGAATTTTTTTTTTTTTTTTTTTTTTTAAAACCAACTTTCAAAACTAGTAAGTCCACACGCACGGTCCAAGTAAATCGGAACCATGCTCTGATACCAAACTGTCACGACCGCAAAAATTCGGGCTTCTATTGAGTCGGATTTGACCCGATGGACCGAGTCCAACCCAACTAGCAAGACCGGATTCTTGAGTCATGACTATGGAACATGCTACATTTTTTTTAAAGAATGCTAATAAAACAAAGTACAACTACAAAATGAATAAAGACGATATTATTAAATGTCTTTTCCAACTCAAATTCCGAGTAAAAAGTTCTCAAATAATAATAATCACTAATGATGTTCTAAAATTTATAAAATAAGAACAACAATTTAAAAAGCATTTAACTAGAAATGTCTCTTATTAAAATACTTGAAAACTCCAAAGTAATAAAAATGATAATCAATAGAAGTACCCATTATCCCCCTGATATCATATAGTAGTGTCTTGCGAGAATACTAACATCTGAGTACTATGCCGTAAGCTTCCGAGTCCGCTTACTGTGCTAACTGCTCCTCAAACTCTGTTGGGAGAGGAAAAGGAATTTGGGGTGAGCAAACCACAGCCCAGTAGGAATTTCAAAAAAATAATATAGTGCAACGAAAATTAAACCATGCAGCCGATAAAAATAAATAAAAACCACGTAAGTCCAAAATCCTCTGAAATTACTTACTCATTTTACTCACATAAGCCAACCTATAATTGTAGATTCCTAATCTATTGTCAGAGTTATTCCGGTAACAAACCATACTGTTCCCCGAACAGTCTTCCCAGGGTAGCCACCAGTGGTGGGATGCCATAAAGGCCTGACATTTCAGCAGCATCAGCAGACATGTGTATATCTAACATTTATTCTCTTACCAGTACACTCAATTCAGTACAAAACTCAAACACGCCCATAATCCGATAAAATTAAATCAATGCACTTTTATAATATATATATAAACGGACAAAATGCATCTATACTCCCAAAACCAGAAATCATCTATATGCACAAAACAACTATGCGTCAAACTGTATTTACCCAGTACTATTTTGGCAGACTCCCATCAGTATGAAAATAGATATGTATCGAAAGACTGACTCAGATAGGAATGATTTAAAATCATTAGGCAACACTAGCTCACGGAAACTAAAAGAATAAGGAAATGATGACCACTGGTTGACAGAGGAGGAAAATGAATAAGTTCCCATTTGATATCCATTTAGAAAGGGACCAGTAGTAATTCATTAAATTTAAGAAGGTGTAGCAAAAGGGAGTTGTTGCAAACACATTTATTTTACATTTGATAATGAAAACGGAAAAGAAAACTGTGTAGGTTAACTAAATTAAAAGAATGTTTATAATCCAAAGTGGTACTTGGGATCAGTAAGTCACATGGGAAAAAAACAAAATCACTAGATAAACCATTATTTAATTATCTTTTCCTTTTCATTGTTTACAAATGTAACTTTTCCTTTTTGTTTGAAATATCAGAGTCAAATCAGTGGGGTCAAAATGAGTGGGGGTTATGGTGTTGAATATAAAATCCAGGGAAAAAATACAAGGGACAGAGACCCCTACTAATGATTAAAAGCTGGATTTATAAATTAAAGAGTGGGATGTACAGTATAAATTAAGGATGTGGTTATAAGTTTGAAAAAAATGTGGGACCCATATATCACATGGGATTACTCTTGTTTCAAAAAAAACAAATCAGAGAAAGGTTAAATTGTCACGGACGAAGGCTACAAGATGATAAAAGAATCCTTTCTTTCACTTAACCCAAAACAGGTGTAGGCCTGGCTGTAGACATCTAAGAATATTTATTTATTTTTTTAATACAAAATCGTGTATATTCAAAGAAAGTACAGATTTAGATATTTTGAAGTTATCAGAGAACAGACTGCACAAAGAACCTGATCCACGACACATAACACTGACTAAACTGGCATGAATGCAGACGATAAAACATGAAAATAGTTTAATTTTTAATTATTACGAGAAACCCCTACCTCTTACGCAATCCAAGTGAAAATCCTGATATCCTAGCAATCCAAGCAAGTAGTATTCCAGGCAGATAAAGTAACAAAACAGATCCTTTTTTTTTTTTTTTTTTTTTTTGTAAAGTAGCAGAGATGAAAAGAGGAAGAAAGAGATGGTTTCTTTTATCTTTTCTAGGGTTTTAGTAAAATAACAAAAATAATATATATAATAATTATAACCCTAAAAGTAAATCCAAAGAGATAGAAAAGACTTATTCTCTTTCCCATACGTATTACTAGCCATAAAAATCATGTGCTCTACTAGGTAGTGACCCCATCATTCCATGGGCTAACTATTTATTTTAGCCACCCACTAATTTGAGCTATATGCACCCCAAAACCATCACAAAAAAAAAACTAAATAAACTAGGATTTGTACATAACATACATACAAATCGTTATGTCAACTCTAATGAGTTGAAAACGGGCTTTAAGCCCGGATTCAAAAATAGCAGACGTTATAACATTCAATTTTCATATACAGTTAAGTAACAGCTCGAGCAACACCATCTCATGTGACAGCAGCATTTCTTCTCAGTCTTGACTTCTTCTCAATTACGGCACCAGCAACTCACCACTATAAATCTCAGTACCAACTCCACAACAACATCAACTCAATTCAGAACATATCACATCCAATTTATTCAATCGAACCATCAATCTCATTAGAAATTACAACAGAAAATAATTCTCAAGCCACAAACCCATTCATTCCTGTTACTGTCATATCATTATGAACTCAGCATCTCTTTAGTTAATGTCAACAAAAACAAAACCTCCATCAAAATCCATGGCTAACACAACCACCATCTTTACTGAACCATTCTCATCAAACCCAATTGCAGCGAGAACCCATATCTCTTGACTCATCAATAGAATCGGCGGCAACAATTCCTTGTTTCAATTGCAAACACCACCAGAGTCACTGCCTCTGAACCCTTTCTGTCGATCTCCATCTCTTGATTTCTTTACCACAAGCTCAATTTCTCTTTGGATCTCAACCAACACCAACAAATTCATTATAGCGTCTACCAGATCCCCTTTTCTCAATTCGAATCACATCAAACCCTAAAATCTTCACAGCACAATCATCAACTTCTCTTCAATTTCACCAGAACGCCCCCCTTTTGTTGTTCTTTCTCAATTTCAGGTAAATGATAAAAGAGATTTGTTCTCTCGATCTGTTTCTCAATCGGTACAGCTGCTGCGTTTTTTCTTTATTTAAGGGAAGGGACGAATTGATTGAGAGAACAAGCTTCTCTCGGCTTAGGTTATAGTTTTAGGGTAGGATTTGGGTGCCAATAGCACACCCATCTTCTGGATAAGGGTTACCTGAAATTGGCAGTCCCTTAACATGAGCTGGCTGCCTTTTATATTTCTCCGATAGAGAGTTTCCCCTTAACCTTGGGTTGGCTCCAGATAATGTTTGCCCATGAAATGACAATTTTTCCCTTTCTGCTCAAATTGGGTGATTTCTTCCTCTTTTCCTCCGTGCGACTCCAGAGTACCTAATAACTCAAAAACATGCGTAAAATACATAATTCACACGAAAATAGCATAGAAAGCATAAACTCTATAGATAGTAAATACGCTGTATTCTACACCTATCAAATTCCCCCACACTTAGACTTTGCTAGTCCTCGAGAAAATCAAACTAAAACTTACAACTTCAAAGCATTCTAGCGTCCCAAGCATTCAAAGAGTTATGAGGACATAGAGTTTCTGCATGCTAGTAATAAGAAGTTAGAAATAATAAAGAACATATTCTCATTCTTAAATGTTGAGTGAGAAATAACCACACCATAATGAGAGAACGCGCGTTTGAGAAACGATCAATAAGCATTTCGTCTCGACTTCTGCCTCACCAAAAAGGGTTTTGTGATAATTGCACTCAAAAAAACGGCTTTTTTATGGGTCTCACATGTGCGCAGGTAGGAATGAAGAGAGAATTCATGCAACACGTTGAATGGTGGGAAGGACAACTTCCGAAATATTTTAAAAACCCACATCTTTTAACATTTTGAAAAACCATTTTTTCTGACGATCTCTAAGAAAGGAAATCAACCACTATTATCGAGGATGAGATTACTTACTTACCTTCACATCTGATTGCCAATTATGATAACACCACTCTCACGGAATCCAATAGAAACGTCTTCCTCTCCTCGTCTTCATCTTCTTGGTCTTCGGCTTCAACTATTGATGATAAACACTTGAACTTCATTAATCCTTGACAATTTGTAACCTTTTTCCTTAAAATCCTTGTCGCTTGAAACTTCCTTATAGATTTTCCTTCTCCACGGCTTATTCAAAACAAAACAATAATAGATATTTCTCTTGTCTCATATTTTTCAATTTTTTTTTTCTTTTTTCTTTTTCATTTTTCATTTTTTTTTTTATACTTTTTTTTTTCATGACAAGAGAAACAAAATACAAAACAAAGTGAAAAATAAAACAACCATGGCCGTGGAAAAGTACTTTACCGCTTGATTCTTCACAACTTGTATCGCCTCGAAATCATAAATTTCAATAATTCTCACCTTTTGATTTTCTTCGCTTTTGTAAATAAGTCTTCAACTTGTATGTAAAAATCTGCTCATTGTATGTTGCTTTACTTGGATTTGAAATTTGCTCTTTTCTTGTTCCATTGTTGCTTGTAAACCTTGAACGTCTTCAACTTTCCTTGTAGATTTTGATGTCGCTTCCTTGTTGTTGATGAATGTGGTGTTTCTATGGACCCGTTGTTGTCGAGAGAGAGAATGGTGCTAACTGCAAATCGAACTATAAGAAGGAGGCTTTCATCCATAGACGTCACCCTCATGATTGACAAAAATTAGCACTCAAGAGATCAAAAATAGTGCTGAAAATTGGTGCGAAGTTGGGTATCTCACCATTCTACCCGGAATTAACGTACGGTGACACACACTCAAAAGAAACTCTTTAGTCAGGGAAGAATTTTTTGGTCGGTGCCTCACATGATATGAAAATGGGTAGTCTCCACTAATGATTGATTAGAAACTCTAATAATGCATTCTTCTCTGCTCCTAATTTGCATCACCGGCATGATTAAATCCATTATTTAACACTCTAAGAAGCAAGAAATCGAACGTAGTTCCCTAACACTTCCAAGTTCAGTTATGTCGGTCAGAATTCTCTATGTAAACATACCTAGAAGTATGCTAGTGACTCTAAAATATCTAAAAGTTGGAGGTTTTATGCAATTTTTTTTTATGCAGAAATATATGCTTAGCCACTCCCCCACACTTAAACCTTACATTGTCCTCAATGTAATTGAATCGTCCAAGCAAAGTCAAGGTGGGAAATCTTAATATGATATGGAACAAGAAAAAATAAATAACAAAAATAAAAAGCAAAATAAAAGGATAAGAAATACAAAACCTATGGGTTGCCTCCCATTAAGCGCTTGTTTTGAAGTCGACGGCCCGACTTGGCTCTTGTAAGATTCACTCCCAATATACTAACAATCGGAAAATTTGGGGATCCATCCATAGTACCTGTTTTGCAAATAATATCTTCATACAAATGTTAGCACAAGAAAAGAATAGTAAAGTTATTGCTCGATAGAAAATTCCCCCACACTTAGTCTTGTACACACCCGGAAGTGTATAAAGAACATAGAATTTGGGAACTTCCATGTATTCCTCTTGGCAAACCTACATAGTGTTAGCATCAAGTGTTTCCAATGGTGGATATCGAGAAACAAAGTCATTCAAAAATACTTTCGAAGCACATACACTCAAACTAATAAGAGGTAAAGGAGAAGAATCAATATGCAAAGGGTTAGAAAAATCTTGCACAATTTCTTGTATTACGGTATCCTCCTCATCCTTAAACAATTCGAGTGAATTACTAACCTCTTCCATATCATGGTCCTCTATCAAACTTCGCAACCATTCTTCATCATTTTCTACCTTAACCAAAGTCTCGGCATCACTAAAATCATTAGCAAGTTCAATTGGGTCTTCCATGAAATCAATCAATTTGGTTTCATTAACGAGCATCATCTCTTCAATATCTTCATCATCGGAATCGGGCCATTTTTATCTCATAAAATCCTCTTCAGTGTAAATTGTAAGATCTACTTGTGAGGGTATTACACCGTTTACAACAATAGGTGAGTCATACCCAATCTCCTCCTTTTTAATAGGTGAAGGATCGTTATTATGATCCGGAGTTGGAATAACTTCATCATTGTTGCAACGCTCATACACTTCCGCGGACTCATATCTTTCCCTAAGGAATTTTTTCCAAGCACTAAATGCATCTTCCTCAAGCTCTACCTTTTGAATAGGTGATTGATCATTATTATGATCAAGGCTCGAGTAATATACACTAGCGTCATCAAAAGTCTCCAAAGGTTGGTCCTTTTCAACACAATCATATTCATTATTGGAATCACCATAATAAGAATCTTCATCGATTTCATAACCTTTATCCCGACGTCGTTTAAGTTCCATATGAATGGTCCTACTAATTTCTGCGACAAGCTCTTCCGAGTCTCCATCATCTTCCAATTTGTATAATTTTTGTGCAAGTTTCCTTACGTTCACACCCTTACCACCGTTGGCTACAATAGGTTCTCTTTCCCATGACTCTTCCCTTTGAATGGGTGAATGATCATAACTACGATCCAGAGTCGGGTAAGAAAAAGTGTTGAAAAAATTGGTTTATGCGACGTTCTTTCTTTCACGGTCTAGTATTTTCCGCAAGTCTTGCAATTCATTGATAATCTGCATACAACTCGAATGAAGCCAATTAGAAGTAGATTTATCCCACCTTGGTGCTTGACTTACATACCCATTACAAGGTTGTTGATATGTATGAGAGTATCCATAAGGTTCCGTAGAATATTGATCATAGCCAAAAGAGTGGTTTTGATTGTATCCTAAGGATGGTTGGAAGTTGCCATAATGTTGAGGTTGAAAACCGTATTGATTGTTGTAATATGCTTGCTCTTGTCCACCATACATGGAAAACCGGTACCTGAAAAACAATTCTCAAAAACTAAGTTAGATACGATAATAGAATCTAACAAAGCAAGAAAAAATAAAAATAAAAACAACTAAAATCGCCCGCTGCTCCCCGGCAACGGCGCCAAAATTTGATGCATGTCGTAACCACAACAAATTAATTAATATTTTACTACCTAATTAACAAGTAATATAGGGTAGTCAAGATCGTTCCCACGAGGAGAAAGAGGTTTTAGTTGTCTTATAATGTCACAAAAGGGGGGTTTTGGTTTTAGGTATTAAGAGCAAAAGAAAGTAAATAAAATAAATAAACAAAGCAATTAAAAAGATAAAGGAAATCAATAAAGAGAAAGAAGATCAAGGAATCCTTGTTCGTTGCAAAACAATGATTTAAGTTATGTTCTTTTCCAATTTTTATTAGTCACAGATTATCACCAACCGTAGGATAGCAGGTTCGCTTAGCTAACCCCAAAATTATTTATTTCACTGAGTAACAGGTCCGCTTAGTTATCAGATTCTATTCAAAAGAACCACCTTGAGGTTCGCTTACAAGATGTAATTCCCCGAACGCATTAAGATTTATGAATTTAGGTTAAGTACTAGTAGTTAGACTCGGTTCCCTTGGTCTACTTTCTAGCGTTGTTTTCACACACAATTGCTCCACGGAATCCCTGCGCAAGGTCTTGTGTTTTCTTCTTGTGTAAAGATTCAAGAAACGATTACTTATCCCCTAACTTTCACTAGATTTAGATCAAATTAACAAATTAATTTAGTTGGCCACCTAAACAATCTATCAATCAACCATGAATGTATAAACATTTGTATTAGTAAAAACAAACGATAATCATGTGAAAATTCAAAGTAGATTTGAAACAACACTCAAAACATTTTAAGAACTAGGAATTCATCCGCAATCAATAAGAAAATTAGCTACTCATGCTAAAGAGTTCACACAAAGAATAAGGAAAAGAAAAGTGTTGTGTGTGTAGAGGTGTGCAAAAGATATATATCTAAGTGTGTATAGAAAAGTAGAGAACTTCTCTATTTATAGGCTTCAATGTTCTCCATATCTTCCAAGGAATAGAATCCCTTTCCCTTTGTAGCTCAACTTCCAAATTCAAGTCTTTCTCAAATCTTCCATCTCCTCTTTCCAAATCCAAGCTCAATTCTTCATTCAATTTCAAACCCATATCTTCACATCCCATGAGAGAAATCCACACAAAATTCTACAACTTTTGCTCGCCGGAAAACTGGGTTTTTGACCGGAAATCAGTCGGAATCCGTCACCGCCGGCAACTTGAGATTCTCCACCGGTAAGGGAATATTCCGTTCAGGTGCCGTTAGAGTTAACGGTCAAGGAGGTCAACCGTTAGTCAGCAGGTCAAGGGGGAGAGTGAGTCACTTCTTAATCAGCCGTCTAACTCAGAGCTGAATCGTCTGAGTCGGTCTTAGTCACTGAGCTAGATCGGTTATCGCCGGTGCCGAGTCGACTCGCCGGAATGGAAAACCGGCCGAGTTTCGGCTATCTACAGGACTTTCCCAGACCAATTTCAGGACATTACCTGCGTCATTCCTAACATACATCTAGCACATTCAATTTTCATACACAATTGAGTAACAGCTCGAGCAACACCATCTCCTGTGACAGCAGCATTTCTTCCCAGTCTTGACTTCTTCTCAATTACGGCACCAGCAGCTCACCACTATAAATCTCAGTACCAACTTCACAGCAACATCAACTCAATTCAGAACATAGCACATCCAATTTATTCAATCGAACCATCAATATCATTAGCAATTACAGCAGAAAATAATTCTCAAGCCACAAACCCATTCATTCCTGCTACTGTCATATCATTATGAACTCAGCACCTCTTTAGTTAATGTCAACAGAAACAAAACCTCCATCAAAATCCATGGCTAACACAACTACCATCTTTACTGAACCATTCTCATCAAACCCAATTGCAGCGAGAACCCATATCTCTTGACTCATCAATAGAATCGGCGGCAACAATTCCTTGTTTCAATTGCAAACACCACCAGAGTCACGGCCTCCGAACCCTTTCTGTCGATCTCCATCTCTTGATTTCTTTACCACAAGCTCAATTTCTCTTTAGATCTCAACCAACACCAACAAATTCATTATAGCGTCTACCAGATCCCCTTTTCTCAATTCAAATCACATCAAACCCTAAAATCTTCACAGCACAATCATCAACTTCTCTTCAGTTTCACCAGAACGCCCCCCTTTTGTTGTTCGTTCCCAATTTCAGGTAAAAGATCAAAGAGATTTGTTCTCTCGATCTGTTTCTCGATCAGTACAGCTGATGCCTCTTTTCTTTATTTCATGGAAGGGACGAATTGATTGAGAGAACAAACTTCTCTCGGCTTAGGTTATAGTTTTAGGGTAGGATTTGGGTGCCAATAGCACACCCATCTTCTGGATAAGGGTTACCCGAAATTGGCAGTCCCTTAACATGAGCTGGCTGCCTTTTATATTTCTCCGATAGAGAGTTTCCCCTTAACCTTGGGTTGGCTCCAGATAATGTTTGCCCCATGAAATGATAATTTTTCCCTTTCTGCTCAAATTAGGTGATTTCTTCCTCTTTTCCTCCGTGCGACTCCAGAGTACCTAATAACTCAAAAATATGCGTAAAATACATAATTCACACGAAAATAGCAGAGAAAGCATAAACTCTATAGATAGTAAATACGGTGTATTCTACACCTATCAATCTCCATAGTCGAAGTTCCACCCAACTTCTAACTATGTCTCTTTTCTAAATAGCTCATGCATGAAAATCTATTCTCAATAAATTATAAACATTTTCCCCTTTAATCATGAAGTAGAGGCCAATATTATGATTGGACGGCTGTTGGGTGCCTAACACCTTCCCATCCCATACTAGAATCTCCTTACCCAGACTCTCTGATAGCAGACCATGAACATGCAAAGTCAAAACTAGATTTTGTTTTCCTCAAAAAAATTCAAACTAGTTAAAGGGTCCTGACTCCCCTTAGTCAGGTGGCAACTCCAAATCATCTCTTTCTCCTTGCAGAGTTAGCACCCTTACTAACAAACTAGTGAGAAGCTACCTCTGTCTGACCCTGTGCGATAAACATCCACGAACGGATGAGCACATAGGATCCACCCCCACAACAAATTATGGATCAGAATAGACCGGAACTCGACCATGTTGAGGCCTCGATTTCTATAGTGGCGACTCTGTTGGGGACAAAGAATAGACCGGCACTCGACCGTGCAAAGGCTCGATTTCTACAGATGCAAAATTTCCTTATGAGTTGAATTGTCTTCTTTGTGCACGGCTCTGATTGGGGATCCTTTATTGATGTGTGATTTCCTGGGGCCGTTATAGCCATGAAGCACTCGCTTCCTTCTCAGATAAATATTGCTGGCAAGATTTCGTTGTCTTCTTTCTATCTACTGGTCGTATAGTGAGGCGACTACACCGTTTTCATACTTTTGCGATGGCAGACCATGGTGATAATGGTGATGGTATTGTTGGTTTCTCCGAGAAGCATCATAGGATTAATGGAGCTCGATCTTCTTACAAAGAGTCATTGGGTAGGATTGGCTCATTACTTTGCGAGATAAGAGCCATCATTCAAGATATCCCTTCTGTTCCTCCGGGTTATGTACGCAAAAAATCACATGTTCCCATGGATTCTGACATGAGCGAGTCAAGTGATTTTCTTGTAGGAGCTACTGAGAAGAATCTTGGTGAAAAATTTTTTGATACCGTTGGTGCTACTTGAGGAATCATGATTGCGCACGTTGAATCCACGACGGAGATGAAGGGGAAAGAAGCGTTGGTTGGAGCTGCTGGAAAGGCAACTGGATGAAAAACGGAGGCCTTTGATGCTGTTGACGTGTATTCTTGTAGAGAATATTGTATATATATGATTTGACTCCGTAGAAAATACTTCACATATGATTTTGAACCCGTAGAGAATGCTGCGCGCATAATTTTGAACCCGAAGAAAGATTCTGTATATGTATTTGAACCCGAGAAATATACTGCGCATGTAATTTCGAACCTGAAGTAGGATACTATATATGCACTTGAACCCGAGAAATATACTGCACATGAATTTCGAAGAAGAATACTGTATACGTGCTTCATATGAACCCGAAAGAATTATTGTATATGAATCCCGAAGAAGAATACTGTATATGTGCTTCATATGAACCCGAAAGAATTACTGTATATGAATCTCGAAGAAGAACTGTATATGTGCTTCATATGAACCCGAAATAATTACTGTATATAAATCCCGAAGAAGAATACTGTATATGTGCTTCATATGAACCCGAAAGGATTACTGCATATGAATCCCGAAGAAGAATACTGTATATGTATTTCGAAACCATAGAAAATACTATTCTCCCATGTGTCAGGGATTTTTCTCTTGTCGAGCGCGGTTATGTGTTTGGGAGATAATTTTATAATTTTTCTATTTTGCTTTGTGCAGATATCTTGTTGCTAAGCGAGGAAAATCGACAACATGTTACCTGAACAAGGCTCCGTTTCGTCGAAAGATATTGATAGTTCGAAACCAAACATAGATGATGAGTTCTTTGCCAAACCCTTTGCTCCTTCTCGGAGGAATCTTCCATACTTCGAGCCAACTTTATTGACTGATGGTGAAAATGAAAATAAGACACGCACAGTTCGGCCGGAGCATACCATACGGTTTTGTCTTCATAAAGGAGTGTATGCATCTTCCAGTATCGATTTCAGAATGTGTCAAAGACCATTGCGTTCCTTTGATATGTGGGTTGAGTTTATGGTGAGTAAGGAGCATATAAATTCCAACTTAACTCGAGCACAGATCATTGATGTTTTCAGAGCTTCAGTAAGTCTCCATATTAGGAAAGATGTCCCGGGCTTGGTTGCTTTCCTCTCTAGGTGGTGCTCGGACACTCACATAATTATTTGTAGATGGGGAGAAATAGATTTCACCTTGGAGAGCGTGGATCTCTTGTTGAATCTTCCGGTAACCTAGGATCTTAACATCCAATTATCAAAAGATGAGAAGAAGATGCGAAATGACCTTGCTGCTAAGTTGGGAGATTTTGCCCGAAAAGACTCTACTGCGAAGTCGAAGGATTTCGTCCGGAAAGAGGATGAAAGGTGCTTTTACAGCTGGTGGATATATCAGTGGTTTCCGGAAGAGTTGGAGGCTATACAGAAAAGCAGCGATCTCCACGCTGCAGCATTTTTGGACCTCTGGTTGTCTAGAGACATTCTTGACGACGGTTCCGGCAAGAAGGAGATAAGGCCAGAGATGCTACCAATTGCTGTGAAGTTGGAGAAAGGTGAAGTTATCCCCATTGGCAAGCTATTCCTTGGCTCCTTGTATGCGCATCTGAATCACTTAGTTGTGAATATGCGAGTTTCGAATGGTTTCATGAAAGTGGATTCATATGTGCACGTCTTTTTTCTGCAAGCGTGGCTATGGGAGCATTTTGAAAAGTATGCTCAAAATTCGTTGCTTATAATTCCTACGAGTTGGGGTGGCTCTCGAATTCTTCGATGGGAGAATAAGCATCCAAGAGTTGGTGTGAGCTTGGTTAGCCTTCTTGATAAATCGCACGTGATTAATTTTCGCTCGTGGGAGCCAGTTCATAGGTCTGTGACTCAAATTTACACTTTTACTTCTGCTCCGGATGTGATTTTGTCTTCAGATGATGACTTGAGCGTTGGTGAAAACTTGTTTATTCAAAGTTGCATCCCCGGTCACATGTCGTCTTTCTTTAAAGGGGCTTTCCAGATTGCTGAGTACAACATTGATCGCGCGGCTCGTCACATGGGTTTCGATCAGGGGGTGCCCCTTGCTTGTCGGCTGGACCTTCCTGAGAATTCATTGCGTGCTTCCCTTGATGCCAGTGCCCCTAGGCCAGGTATCCATCTTCCCTTCTTTTAACCGGAAAGAGCACCCTTGATGACCTTTAGTTACAACGAGTTCTGGTGCCGTGAGCGTCTTATGATTCGCAAGTTTGTGGATGACGCGGTGGATAATGTTCATGGTAATCCTTTCCAAGAAGTTTTGAAGAAGTACCCAATGTTGAGAGATTTCAAGCGAAAGTCGTCTAGCAATTCTGAAAGTCCCAAAGTGAAAGAGAAGAGAACGAAAAACCGTGCTGGTGGGTTTCGAATGGTTTCAAAGGATCCTCCTACATCCCTTGTATCTTTCAGTTCTTCCAATAACCAGGTATGTGTCGCCTCTTTGCTGGTTTGTTTACAAATGTATGAATTTCTGCTGAAGGTATGTGTCTCGTTTCTTCCAGGGCTTTGGTAGTGTTAATGATTTTGCTGCTCTTGCTCACTTTCAGGAGACGGTAACTCCTTTGAGTAATTCTGGTTCGGAAAGTAAAGGTGATTCTTCCGATAGCAGCGCTGGATCCCTTTCGGAAAGTGGCTTGGTGACAACAACCGTCAGTGATGACCCGGATATGGAAGTTAAAAATCCTTATGTAGTGACTGTGACTATTGATGATGGCTTGGATACAGAAGTTGATTAATCACAAAGCATGAATGCAGCTCAAACGGGAAATGATTCTCTGGTTGCTTGCGCAGATGCGGAAGAAAACCCTTCGCAGATTGCGGATCTGGTTGCAGGCACCATTTTCGATCCTCCGTACTTGGTTCCTTACCCAAGTCACGTGTTGGTCGGAGGTTTCAGCGTGCTGGCCAAATATAAGGCGTTATATACCAAAATCTGGAAGAAGTATGGACACATGGATACAACCAGGAAGGTCACTAGTCATATTGTGTTGGTTAAACGTGTGGAAGAATCTTTATCTTCTATTGAGGACATATGTGGGGTGACTAGATATACCGTTTCTGAAGACGTCATTTCTAACTGGGAACATCACCGCGATGTGTGTGTGGATAAGGAATTCAATGCTTCGTGGTTCGTCGAAAATCTTGCTGAGATTCGGAAATTAAAGGATACAGTAGTCGAAATCCCTTCTGCTGAGGAGATCACACGGCAAGAAGCGGAAGCTAAGGAGTTGTCCAAGGTGTTAGCTATGAAGAGAGTGTCTAATGAATATGTGAAGGACCGTCTTGCTAAGAAGAGTAAACCGTTGCTGGAAAACTTCCCTTGAATGTTTCTTCTTTAGATTCCCTTTTGTTTATTTCGAGGAACACTTTGGGTGCTTGATTTCGGAGTCTGATTGATTTTGGTAGTTGGTTGATGTTTTTTGAGATGTTGGATTATTTTCTGGGATGAATGGTTTTAATATAAAACTTTGATTATGCCTTGCGAAGGGAATATTGTGTTTATGAAAGTGTGTGCTAGCAATAACAAAAAAAGTAATGGTATGATGGTTTTACTGAGAACCCAAAAACAGATCAGATATCTTGCCCAGGCTAGACTTACTTGATGTATGGATCTTTCGTCGCAAATATGCCTATTTTCGTATAAGAAGTGGTTTTGCCGGTGATTTTGCCAGTAAGTCCCCAGTTGCTGGTAACAGTTTTGCTGAAAAAGCCGCCAGCCAATCCCCAAATCGGAGTCCCCAGTTTCCCGTGTAGTTTTGACGGCTAGCAACTGGGTTGTCTGGTAGTTGAGTCACAGATCTCCAAACCGATTGGCTGCTTCTGTTCTTGGTGCTTGTATCGAGACACGAGATCAATTTATGGAAGTAGATATTGTAACTGAGAGATTGAAACTCCCGCTGTGGTCGCCAATTGTTTACGGGAGAAAATCGCCTCTGCCGAATTTGGTAAATTCGATGATGGAGAGACTGGTTTAAACCCTTAAACAAATGTGCTGCACGTGAGCACTTTTGATTCGAGATATCAATCTGTATAACTCTGTCCTAAACCAAGAATATGGCCGTTCCAGATTTGCTTCGGTCACAAAGTGGAGGAGAATGGTTGATTTGGGGAGGATAACGAAGAAGGGTGATGAGACCAGAGAGTTCTGGATAGGTAGTATCTCGACTTGTATCAGAAGTGTAAAATCTTGCGGAAGCTTGCTAGTGATGGAAGCTTTTGAGAGAGCTTGCAAAGTTACTATCTGATAGTGTTGTATTTTTCCTGACCAAGACTTATGTGTTTTGGCAGAATAGGTGAAACCTAATTATACAAGTGAGATTGAACGTACCTTGGCCTCATTAAGGAATTGAGTAAATGTGTCAATTAAAACAGAGGAGGTGGAAACCGTTGGCTTTTTGGTGAAAAACGTTTTCACCATAAACTTCCTTATTTAATTGACCGTATTCATTCCTTGCACGCCTTGCTTTATTGCAAGCGTAGTGTACGCTGCACGCTGTGACCGCCAAACCAAAACCCCAAGAAAGCATCCCCCAGTTTGTGTTGATGTCTCGAGAGTTGGGCGCAAGTGGAAATTCCAAAGTTGCTAGTGAAGCGTTGTGGCATGTGAGGGATGTCTCGACCGCGATTTGTACTTTGAGTGCGGATGGCAATGCCAAAGTCGCTTAGTGGAGCATTTGGCATGTGTGGAATGCCTTGGCCGCGAGTTGTACTTTGATTGCGGATGGCAATGCCAAAGTCACTTAGTGGAGCATTTGGCATGTGCCAATGACATGTGAGGAATGCCTTGGCCACAAGTTGTACTTTGAGTGCGAATGGCAATGCCAAAGTCGCTAGTGGAGCATGTGGCATATGCGGAATGCCTTGGAAATTGGATAGCAGGTTGGGAATAAAAGTGGCTACTGGTTGCGTGTTGGCATGTGCCAATGGCACGCACGGCCACTTTGGACAAGTCGCGGGAGCTACAATGGCATAGCGGATTTGGAATGGAAATTGGCTAGTGGTTGCGTGTTGGCATGTGCCAATGGAACGCACGGCCACTTTGGCCAAGTCGCGGGCGCTACAATGGTATATCGGCTTTGGAGTAGAAAGTGGCTAGCGTGCGTGTTGGCATATGCCAATGGCACGCACGCCATCTGGGCCAAGTTGAGGGCGCTAGTTTAGTGGCTTGGTAGAAAAAGTGGCTAGTGAGCGTTTTGGCATGTGCGGATGGCACGCGTGGCCAAGCTGCAAGGAAGCGCTCGCGGTTTAGGGTTTTGAAACCCTAATTAGCTCCCTTCACTAAAACCATTGTAGAATTCTCATACGAACTCGGATTTTGACGGTCAGCCTGTTTATCTGATGGGAAAAGAATTTCCTATACCCGAGCGCGGGAGTATTTAGGTTTTGAGGCCGGTTAAACTCAGGAAGAGAAAGTGGCTAGCAGTGCGTTTGGCATGTGCCAATGGCACACACGGGTATTGGGCCAAATTGTGGGCGCTAGCTGGGCATAGCTGTTTGAAAATAGGAATTGGCTAGCGGTGCGTGTTGGCATGTGCCAATGGCACGCACGGCCATTTGGGCCAAGTGGAGGGCGCTACTTTTGGCATGTTCCAATAGCATAGAGACTTGAAATAGGAATTGGCTAGCGGTGCGTTTTGGCATGTGCCAATGGCATATCGACTTGGAAGATGGCTAGTGGTACGTGTTGGCATGTGCCAATGGCACGCACGGCCATGTTGTCCTAGGTTGCACGGTTTGCAAGCCTAGGGCGCTACTTTGGCATGTGCCAATGGCATAGCGACTTTGTTTGGAATGGTTGCAGTATGCAGTTTGGTTTTGGCGTCGTAGCCGTGGTGCGCAGTATGCATCTTGGTTTTGGCATCGTTGCCATGGTGCGCATTATGCGGCTTGGTTTTGGCGTCGTAGCCGTGGTGCGCAGTATGCGGCTTGGTTTTGGCATCGTAGCCGTGGTGCGCAGTATGCGGCTTGGTTTTGGCGTCGTTTCCATGGTGCACAGTATGCAGGTTGGTTTTGGCGTCGTTGCCATGGTGCGCAGTATGCAGCTTGGTTTTGGCGTCTTTGCCATGGTGCGCAGTATGCGGCTTAGTTTTGGAATTAGGGTTCTATGTCAAAAACCCTAATTCGGTATTTTGAAAAAGTACCCCTATTAATTATTTACACCTGAATTAAATGCTCTCAGTTAATGTGTTGCGGGAAACATTAGGTCATGGGGTTTTACGATTTTACCCCTTGTCTAAAATCCACCATCAACAATGGCTCAATACATTTATAGCTACCTCAACTCAGAGTTAATGATGTTGTCAACCAAATTCAAATTCAGGGTAAATGTGGTACCTTTAGTTCATTCCAAACATCATTTATGTACTTCTGATGTACGTGCTTCCAGTTTTTGAACCAAATAGGTACATGGGTACGAACCAAGGCACCCTTTCTGTGGCCAAGTTTTGTTTCGTTAGTGGAAACATGAAGTCCATTTTCATTCACCTCCACTTCTGCCATAATAAACTGCAAACTAACCAAGCTAACCCAATTACTGTCACAAAACCCATAACAAACCTATCACAATCCACATAAACATAACAATAAAACCTTATTAAAAAACAATGCATTCGGATTTTTCAGATGATTAAACTACAAAGTAAAACTTCATGGAAATCATATCATTCTAAACTACGGAATCAACACATATGAGTTTTTCTAAACTCTCATTTTCAGTAAAAACAGACTGATAAATAGTGGGAAATCATGGCACTCATATCATTCTCTGACATATGTACAATAAAAATATATGAACTGAAATTTAACTTCAAACAAATCAGTTAAAGCTTCAAAAAAAAAAATTCCTAGCATACTGCTGTTTGTGGGAGAAAACTACTTCTGCAGGTTTAGGTAATTTTGGGTGTGTGTGGATGAGAAGTGAATTTAAACCTTCAACAAATGTGCTGCCCGATGAGCACTTTGATTCGAGAGATAATATGTACAATTCTGGCATAAACCTAAGACACGGTCGTTCCAGATTTGTTTCGGTCACAGGTGAAGGATGTGAGGTTGATCTTAGGGAGGGAAGCAAAGAAGGTGTTTAGAGTATGAAGGTGAAGGCTATTTGATGACTTGTTAACAGAAGGTTGAGAAGGATAGCAAATGTTGCAGGCAGTCTCTGGGTGTTGAATACGATGGTATTAACACTTGGTTTTTCTGTGTTGTTGTTGGAAATAAGGATGAGAACCTATTTATACAAGTCGATAAGCCTTCATCACGTCTCTCGTGGGAAAGTGGAGGAAGTTGAGTGATGGAGGAAGTGGAGTTGTGTGTTAGTGTCACACGGTTGCTCGCCCACTTCTCCTATCATCGCTAACCGCCCATGTTTCCCTGACACGATCTTGTGATGGCGTTTTGCACGCTGCACGCTGTAAACCACCAGACCAATACCCCAGTTTGTATCCCCCAGTTGTGACGTGATTAATGTCTCGAGTGTGTGGATCGTGGGACCCACAGAAAATAGTGCAGGGTGAATCGTGAACTTGGTATAACATCGCATGCAGCCATCTTCAGGTGACCGTTTGGAGGATGTATAGATAGGCCATGCCTTGGTCGGTTACCCTGTGAAGAAGAGTGACGGATGGTGATCATGGTGATACCTTGTTTTCTGGTTGATTCGCACCCTAAGTCATTCATCCAAGCTTGCAAAGTTGGACGGACGAGATGGCTTGCAACCCTACTTGCGATCGTTGGATGGGAGGCGCGCATGCTGCCTCTTTCAACCCAAACATTTGCATACTAAGGGAGTTTCTATGGAGGAACCGATTGGCCCTGCATGGAGGTGGTACAATGGTGTTCACGCCCATGTCTATTTGACTTGCAAATATTTGATCTAAGCCACTCACTTTAGGTGGCAAAGACGAGTGGTCGATATTAGAACCTATGGAGGGGCCATGACATTCCACCTTTGGGCACGCGTACCAAGGAACTTGATCACTTCCGGTCTTGGACGATCAGCTAGGCGTGAAGTCGGGCCCACGGTGGTCATTCTAGCATGCTCGGTTCCTTCTAAGTCTCCATCTTTTCCTTCCATCCAAGCCTGCAAAGATGGATTCTCGAGATGTTTCTGTGACATATGCACCGCAAACCCTAATTAGGATTTTGGACCGGACACTTTGGGCGATCGGTTTTGGGTTGCATGCTCCTCTTTTAGGGAGACCGACCATGTATGCAACATCTTGGGATGACAGTGAGCATGTACATGCTTGCTCTATGACCCTGGGCGCAATCTAAGCCATCCAACTATGCCTGCGAAGTCGGATGGTCGTGATCGTTTTGGATCTTCTCAACCTGCATAAGGCGTTAACCTAGCCTTGTTTGGGCAATCGTTTCTTGCACCACGGCTTTCCTGTGAGAGATTCGGTCATGTAGGTAGAAAGAGGGCATGTCAATGGTGTTCACTTCACTACTTGTTTTAGGGTATAATCTAAGCCGTCCAACTATGCCTGCGAAGTTGGAAATTCACGATTAAAAGGGACCCTAATTAGGTTCCAGCCGTGCGTCATGCTCACTTTGAGCGCACGTTTTTGGAAGGACCAACTGTAGTTGGTCTTGACCGTTTGGTCATGCATGAAGGTGGGTCCGAGGTGATCATGGTAGCATGCTCAGGACCCCCTGAATCTATATCTACACCCTCCATCTATGCCTGCGAAGTTGGACGGATGAGATCTATTTTTGAGTTTGTTTTCAGCAGGTGAGACTAACATGGGTAGTCTTTCCTGCATTCAATGGGGCTAATATAACCCGCCGTCAGGTAGCCTATGGGTGTTTGCATGTCGAACACAAGGCTTTAATTAAGGCAGTAATGCTACAAACCTACATAAAATCGGGATGGTTGCTACATGCTCCGCTCTGGGTAGGTTTTAATTCTCAGGGATGGTTGCACATGCTCCAATGAATTATCATGGCGAGAAATATTCATCACCTGAAGGCTTTATCCTTTGCTGGACGTCAGCTTACAAAAATTTGCTTTTTACAATTTTAGCCTTTAAATAGAAATCCACCATCAACATTAAGTCCCCTTCCTAGCATGCAATGGTTATACTATTGTAGGGTAGGCATGAGATGGTGACAAATATACGTGAAAGAGACAAAAGTAACTAACCCCAGAAGGTAGCCGCCAGTGGTTATCCATGTGAACGCGCCGTCGCAAGCATGAAACTTTTGGCGGGCCCGGTTTCCTTCCTTGATTTTTTGAAAACAAAAGGAATTCTTTTCCAATTAGAATTCTCCAAGCTTTGTATATAAAAGGGAGAGAGTCGGCCCCCTTTTATCATATATTTTTTTTCTCATCACGTGCAAGTCCCGCCCGTGATTTTGTTGCCGCCCTGCTGCTAGAGCTCCGCCACCGTCCGTCGGAATCGTCGCCGCCGGCGCCGTCAACCAGGTTCGTGCAATTTTTTTTTTTTTTTTCAAACCCTAATTGCTTAGGTAGAGCCTTTTTTTTTTTTTTTTGAAAGGATTGTAGGTGTAGCGAAACATACCATAATTGATTCCTTTACCGCTGCTAGGTTGTTTGGTAAAATGAACTGGAACCCATGAATATGTTGCTTGTTGCATTTATCTTTGCATGCCAAAAACCCAATTTTTAGGTTGTAACTTGACAAGACTCCCGCCTTGAGCCTGTAAACGTGATCCCCAACTGTAGAAGAGTATGTTGACGTACTTGCCTAGTTTTAGGGACGCACATGCAGGATTTAGCATCCGCCTGCATGACTTGTTTCCATGCGGGTCTTTCCTTTATGCTTATTGTCCACCTACTTAGTTTTAGGGGTGCGCCTGCAAACCCAAAATCGACAGCCTTTTCTCACAGATTCATGCATGCCAGTAATTTGTGCCTGTAGGATGAGTCTCTAGGTTAGCGTAGTCTCCTTGCCAGCATTGATCTTGTACTTGCTTGCATAATTTTGAGGCACTCTTGCGCTTGCGCTTATCGAAATTGTTGTAGAATCCTCATACAAACTCGGATTTTGACGGTCCGCATATGTATCCTCAAGCCCAGAAAATTTCCAAGCTTTAGTAAAGAAGATTTTTGAATTTTGAGCGTGTTTAGGGAATAAAAACAGCGAAATAGTAAACTTCCAGGAGGTTTTCAGAATTTTTTCAGGTTGCGTGTTTTCTGATGTTTTGGCCACCCCTCCTTGCTCTTTCATCCGATTGTCGTGAAATTTTGATATGTTCTAGGTAACTTCCATATGAAGATAATGGCACATAACATAAAACTAGATTCCATACCCATTGCTCCTAGTTCGTAATCGAACACAGGGTAGTGTGAATTTCCCTCAACTGATTTTGTTTGGAGGACGCTTGAACCATCCCAATCCCATGTAATCTCTATATTAGGTGCCTAACAACGAAGTTGGGAATCACGAGAATCTTTTATTATTGTACGACTCCTTGGAAATATGCTGACACTTCCAATCTTATTGCAATTGCTCAATGATGAACGCGGAGGATAATGTTGTGAAGGGAGGTGTCGACCCTTTCAGAGATGTGCCAAATATAAATGATGGAATGCTTACCAAGTCTTTTCCAAACGTCAGGAAGCACCCCAGCCATAATATAATCCTTATTACCGGTTCAGAAAGTGAAGAGGGTCTACCATCGTCTTTAGCAGGCGTGATGAGGCTTTGTCTCCAGAAGAAAGAATATCCACCTTCCCCTATTGACTTCAGAATTTGCCAGAATCCACTTAACTCATATGAAGGATGGATGTGGCGCATGTTGGGTAATAAAGGGATTAAAGACAACTTAACCAGGGCGCAAATTCTTGATGCTATCAAGGCGTCTGCAATTCTTCATGTCAAGAAGGATATCCCAGGTTTGGTCGCTTTTGCTGCTCGATGGCGTCCTTCTACGAACACAGCTTTATGCACGTGGGGTGAAATGACTATCACTCTTGAGAGCGTGTATGTATTAATGAGCCTTCCTGTCGCTGGCAGTCTTAATTGCAAACTGTCTGAAGGCGAAGACGTTATCTATCAGGCTATAATTCAGAGGGTGAACAAATACGATCAGTTAGAGAAGAAGCCGAAATGTTTCTACACTTGGTGGGTAGGTGAATGGTCTTCCATGCAAGGTAATGATGATCTTAGCACAGCTGCATTCTTATCTTTGTGGTTGTCCAGAGATATTCTTGATGACGGCTCCGGCACGAAAACAATTAGAAGGAAAATCATCATATTCGCCATTAAGCTAGGCAAAGGTATAACTCTCACTTTGGCTTCGTTATTCCTAGGCTCGCTGTATGGTCACCTGAATTCTTTAGTGGAGGAGATGTATATTTCCAACGGGTACATGAAGGTGGATACATATGTGCACGTCGCCTTTCTTCAGGCGCTTTTGTGGGAACACTTTAAGGATTACGCTCCCATTCCTACAACCTCAGTCCCCAGCTTGTATGGTGGTTCAAGAATACTCCGTTGGCAGAATAGACGTCCAAAAGCTGGGGTGAGGCTTGCATATTTGCTCGATAGTGTGAGTGCCATAGAATTTCGTCCTTGGGGGCCGGTTCATCCTTCCGCCATTGTCCCTGTCATTGAGCTGCCGCCTGAGGGGAGAGATATGAGCCCTGAAGAAGTTGTTTTCCTACGGAGCTGTATACCAGGATATGTTCCTTATTTTTGTGATGACAGGCTAAGTATTATTCCATATAATATTGATAGAGCCGCTCGCCAAATGGGTTTTGATCAAGGTGTCTCATTTCGTCGTCCCGCAACGCCTTCAGAAGAACTTAAGTCATCATGCCTTGATGTTGATGTTTTCTCGCCGGAGCTGAAACTTCCTTTTCCTTCCCCGGGGAGAAATCCGATAGCTGCTTATGGTTACAAATATTTTTGGAGGGGGCAATTACTGCTCTTTAAATCATTTGCTAGCGAAACGGTAACTGACCTTCGTGATGAACCTCTTGATGACGTCTTGGCTGGTCATAGGCGATTGAAACCCCTTCTAGGAAAACGAGTCAGGGTTAACGCCACCGACTGCAATCTTAAGTCCAAGAAAAAGAAGCGAGCATGTAGTCCAGTAATTCTCAACTCTTCCAATATGCAGGTATTCTGAATTCTTTATGCTTAATTTTCAGTTTTGACTTCCATGAGCAGCTTTTATTAATCCTTGTTGGTGATCAGAGGATTCCTGAAGAAAATGCCTTTGTTGTACTGGCTCGAGTTTACAATAAGGAGCGTGGAGGCAATGGGAAGTCTGGAAATCTTCATGCTGAGAAGCCTGATAATAATGACCTTCATGTAGAGCAGTCTGGAAACACTGATCCTCATGCGGAGAAGTCTGGCAACACCGATCCTCATGTAGATGAGTCTGGTAACACTGATCCTATCATATACAACGATGAAGATGGTGCAAGCTCGATCTAAGATAATGTCTTCCAGAGCAGTAATTTTAGCGAGCTTGTAGATGAGGCCGTGTCAGCAATCCGGACCAGCACTTCGAGGAGTATGGAAGGGACATCAACTGCGATGGTTCCTTCTAAAGAGATGTTGTCGCCAGAAGTCGTTCCTGGTGGTATTTTCGACCTTCCCTTTGATAATCCACGTCCTGATCATGTGTTGGTTGGAGGTTTCAGCGTGCCGGCCCAGTTTGAAGATTTGTACACCACAATATGGAAGAAACATGGCCACATTACTACCACCACAAAGCTGAAGAGTCATCTTGCTTTGGTAAACCGCGTTCAGGAGGCCTTACCCTAAAATAGAATTTGTCTTTCGAAATCCGTGTATGAGAATGAGCACTCCCTAATACCTTCTCCCCGAAGAGCGCATGCTAATTTTTTGAGGGGAAATATTGTTTCTCTGAATTTATCTTATCGTGGACGATGCGTTTCAATGCGCGGCACTTGCTGGTGGGGTGATGGAGAAATCGATGGTAATGACAATACCTCGGGTTGGATGTCTCTTGATCAGTGGGCGGACGCCACACCGGCGGCAGTTGTACTTCTCCATCACGTACCCATGTCTCCAACAACTCCACAATCTTCCTTATGGGAAACGGGAATCGTGGACCTCTTGAGTCTAAACTTTCCTGCATCGGCGCGTGTCGTGGCTCTTCCCTTAGGTTTCGGTGTGAAGCACGCTTTGGAGACGGAATTGAGGCATTGTCACGTGTCACTGCATCCGCGGCTCTCTTGGTCGGGTGATTCTGCTGAAACATGGAGGACGTTGCGCTGGCGATGGTATTGTCGTTACGTTCATATGCTATCTGATTGATTTCGCCTTCCTCCAGCGTTTTTTCCCCTGGATGAAGAGTCAGCACGGGTTGGGCATTATTCTGAGTTTTGGAAAGAGCCTTGAGGTATAAATCTTCTAACAAGGCTTCGTATGCAGTTGATTCTCTGTTTTTATCCGGCAAGCATCGTAATTCTTCATGCTGGTTGATCCGTATCGAGCTCCCGTTGCCAGGTGAAAGGTTTTTTTCGTCTCTGGGCTCTCTGGGGCCATGTGTTCCGCCAGTTCTTCTGAAAACCTGACCTCCAGAATTTCTTTCATCATTAGTAATACTTCCCGGGTAGCTGCTTGCAAAGCCCTCATGTAATTGAGCCGATATGTCGTTCAAGAGACGGAAGGTTTTACTCTGCCTTCTGGAAATACCAGCTTGATTTGCCAGGACGTCTTCCAGCATTCTGGTCACATTTTCGATGACACTTGAATTATCCATGACTTCTGAAGGATTCAACGAACGGGAGTACATCTCGGGATGAACTTCTGTGATTTGGTGAAGAGTGAATTGATAATCGAATCAAATCTAAGATCTACCTCTCCAAAGTCGAATAAAAACTTGTAGACTTTAAAGATTCGAGTTTTGCAACCGAGAGATTAACCTCCCACTGTGGTCGCCAATTATTTGTGGGAGAAAACTACTTCTGCAGTTTTAGGTAATTTTGGATGTGTGTGGATGAGAAGTGAATTTAAACTTTCAACAAATGTGCTGCACGATGAGCACTTTGATTCGAGAGATAATCTGTACAATTCTGGCCTAAACCGAAGACACGGCCGTTCCAGATTTGTTTCGGTCACAGGTGAAGGATGTGAGATTGATCTTAAAGAGGGAAGCGAAGAAGGTGTTGAGAGTATGAAGGTGAAGGCTATTTGATGACTTGTTAACAGAAGGTTGAGCAGGCTAGCAAATGTTGCAGGCAGGCTCTGGGTGTTGAATACGATGGTATTAACACTTGGTTTTTCTGTGTTGTTGTTGGAAATAGGGATGAGAACCTATTTATACAAGTCGATAAGCCTTCATCACGTCTCTTGTGGGAAAGTGGAGGAACTGGAGTGATGGAGGAAGTGTAGTTTTGTGTTAGTGTCACACGGTTGCTCGCCCACTTCTCCTATCATCGCTAACCGCCCATGTTTCCCTGACAAGATCTTGTGATGGCGTGTTGCACGCTGCACGCTGTAAACCGCCAGACCAATACCCCAGTTTGTATCCCCCAGTTGCGACGTGATTAATATCTCGAGTGTGTGAATCATGGGACCCACATAAAATAGTGCAGCGTGAATCGTGAACTTGGTATAACATCGCATGCAGCCATCTTCAGGTGACAGTTTGGAGGCTGTATAGACAGGCCATGCCTTGGTCGGTTACCCTGTGAAGAAGAGTTACGGATGGTGATCATGATGATACCTTGTTTTCTGGTTGATTCTCACCCTAAGTCATTCGTCCAAGCTTGCAAAGTTGGACGGACGAGATGGCTTGCAACCCTACTTGCGATCGTTGGATGGGAGGCGCGCATGCGGCCTCTTTAAACCCAAACGTTTGCATGCTAAGGGAGTTTCTATGGAGGAACCGATTGGCCCTGAATGGAGGTGGTACAATGGTGTTCACACCCATGTCTGCTTGACTTGCAAATATTTGATCTAAGCCACTCACTTTAGGTGGCAAAGATGAGTGGTCGAGATTAGAACCTATGGAGGGGCCGTGGCATTCCACCTTTGGGCACGCGTACCAAGGAACTTGATCACTGCCGGTCTTGGCCGATCAGCTAGGCGTGAAGTCGGGCCCACGGTGGTCATGCTAGCATGCTCGGTTCCTTCTAAGTCTCCATCTTTGCCTTCCATCCAAGCCTGCGAAGACGGATGCTCGAGATGTTTCTGCGACATATGCACCGCAAACCCTAATTAGGATTTTGGACCGGCCACTTTGGGCGATCGGTTTTGGGTTGCGTGCGCCTCCTTTGGGGAGACCGACCATGTATGCAACATCTTGGGCCGACAGTGAGAATGTACATGCTTGCTCTATGACCCTGGGCGCAATCTAAGCCATTCAACTATGCCTGCGAAGTCGGATGGTCGTGATCGTTTTGGATCTTCTCAACCTGCATAAGGCGTTAACCTAGCCTTGTTTGGGCAATCATTTCTTGCACCACGGATTGCCTGTGAGGGAGTCGGTCATGTAGGTAGAAAGAGGGCATGTCAATGGTGTACCATCACTTCACTACTTGTTTTAGGGTATAATCTAAGCCGTCCAACTATGCCTGCGAAGTTGGACGTTCACGATTAAAAGGGACCCTAATTAGGTTCCAGCCGTGCGTCATGCTCACTTTGAGCACACGTATTTTGAAGGACCAACTGTAGTTGGTCTTTACCGTTTGGTCATGCATGAAGGTGGGTCCGAGGTGATCATGGTAGCATGCTCAGGAACCCCTGAATCTATATCTACACCCTCCATCTATGCCTGCGAAGTTGGACGGATGAGATCTATTTTTGAGTTTGTTTTCAGCAGGTGAGACTAACATGGGTAGTCTTGCCTGCATTCAACGGGGCTAATATAACCCTCCGTCAGGTAGCCTACGGGTGTTTGCATGTTGAACACAAGGCTTTAATTAAGGCAGTAATGCTGCAAACCTACATAAAATCGGGATGGTTGCTACATGCTCCGCTCTGGGTAGGTTTTAATTCTCAGGGATGGTTGCACATGCTCCAATGAATTATCATGGCGAGAAATATTCATCACCTGAAGGCTTATCCTTTGCATGACGTCAGCTTACAAAATTGGCTTTTTAAAATTTTATCCTTTAAATAGAAATCCACCATCAACAACTGCAGGATACTATAAACTGAAATTTAACTTCAAACATATCATACTATTTACTGAAATAAAACTAGCAAACACCCACATCTCACAGTAAAATGGCTCTAATACGTATTCAGATTTCACATAATTAACCCTAAAAATGAAATTGGAAAAGTAAAACCCTAGATAAAATCAATAAAATCAACCCTGAATAAAATAAAAAAACACCATCTCACAGTAAACTAAATAAAATTACACAACCAGACTTCACAAAAATAAACAAAAAAAATAAATTGGAAACAAGCATATTTGACAAAATAAAACCCTAAATTAAACCTAAAATTTATGAAATCGAAACCAAAAGAGAAACAGAAATAAGAAATTATACCTAGATCGAAACAGAAACACCCAAATCTCGCAGATATACTTCCAAATGCAAAGATCAAACAACTAAACGCTGATGAGAACTGCAAAGATGAAACTGACCTAACTATAAACTCAATAAACAGAGTAGTGTGTCGGTTCTGAATTGAATGACTCACATTTGCAGAGCTTCTGTTTAATATAGGGAGAGAGAACTTTTCTTCGGAGAAGTTTTCAAATCTGGAAATAATGGAGGAAGAGAGAGCGTCTTTAGAGTATATGAAGAACTTTTTTGGATGAAAGTGAATCACACAGATGAAAAAAGAGGGAGAAAGTAAAACATTGGTTTTATCGGACACGTGGTGTTAAGTAAATCTGTTCCCAACACTTGAACCAATCGCACATGTGGAAGCTAGTGTTATATTGCACACAAGCGGTTGGCACGCTGGGTGCAATCAGCAGTTGCGAAATTCGCAACTATTCTTAACAGTTGCAAATTTTAGAGCAGTTACAAAATCAGTTGCGAATTCGCAACTGCGTAAGAGCTGTTGCAAATTTTAGTTGCTGTTTTGGAAAAATGGTGTAGTGTATGTTATATTTTCAATCTAAACAACTTGAAAGTAACGTATGTAGAAATGGAAACAAGTCAAGTCTTATATTATTAACCTTAAGTAAAAGGATGATGTCTTCGTTGATGTCGATATGTCTTCATTTAGTCAGGTCTTCGGAGTAATACTTGTTTGTCTCAACATTTCTAGACTTCCTAGTCTAATCTAATGAAGTTGACTCTAGTAATCTAATCAATTGACTTTGAGTTTTGATACTAAAATATGACAACCAATCTTGACATACCAATGCTTGGTAGGTTACCGAGCAATGCACAAACAACAATAGTAATTGCAATAATTACAGGGTGTGGCATGTGTAGTTCACATACTTTAACGGATTTGTCCTACCACAAAAATATCCCGACCAAATTGGTCGGCTAGGAAAGAGGGTTGCCAAGTTGGGTGGACACTGGACACGAATTTTTTAGTTCTTTCCATGTGAGTCGTATATGGCTAAATAATGATTTTTTTTTGTTTCTCATCCATTATTGGGATTTTGGGCGACCAATCATCGAAGATATGTACCTTATTCTCGGCAAAGGTTAGTGCCTGACCAATCGTAGCTTTAATTTTGTATCTGGCACAAAATTGACTTGATTTGCAAACACATCTGTGACGTTTCAACCAAGTATTTTCATTGTAACTTGTCATGTGCTTTCATACAGACTTGTTTAGGCAGTGCGGTGTATCAATATCATTCAATCAGTTGAGTATGAATACTAATATAAGGCAATTTCAAGAATTCAGTCATGGAATAAAGCACTAGAAAGTACTCAAGTTGCTTTATATTAATCCATCTAGGAGTTTGAGATTTCTTATGTAAAAATTACAAAGTATCTGGGAGTATTACAACTAGCACCAAAACTATTCTGAGAATTTTATACATAGATGAATACTGAATTATTCAATAGATATAGTTGTGTACATGTATATTTTCTGAGTTCATCCGGGTGAAATACTCATATGACTATGTATATAGAGAGATAGGCATCGAAACATATTATGGCTCAGCATATTCTTAAAATTCTCCGCAGAATGAAAATACACTAAAGTTCAATATTTTAGATACCCGTGTCATATTTTTTTTACCATTTTAACCTTGAGCAAAAGTCTGCCATCAACAGGAGTGAAGTACTATAGGTATGGAAGAACCCAAGACCAAGTGGAGCGATGAATGTGTAATAAAAGTGGCTGCAGGAATAGGAAACATCCTAGACCAAGTTAACCAAGAGTATTCATCTCCATCTTCTAGATAATTAAAAAAATATTAAAACAAGTCCGGAACCACTCGATTCTGATACATACCGAAGAAGTTAAGAGCAAAAAACTAAAAACTAATTAAATTCGGTTTTAATTGGTTGTTGGGCCTAATTGGGCCTGCACATGAATTAATGTATTTATGTTTGGACGAGATTTTTCCCTAATTTGGTTATTTTTCTAGTTTGGACGAGTCTATATATATTTTCTTATTTTATCTAAGTTTCCCGGTTGAATTAGTATCAAGGGAGGTTATAAAAGCCATATAAAGGGGATCTTAGAGATGGATAAAGAGATTTCATATTCTTAACCTATCTTAACTCACTGTCGCAGGCATCGCGATTGCACTTAGCGTGTGCAACAAGCCTTTATATCCCTAGGCGGCCCTAGTGGCCAAGTTATAGTCTCGGGAGGGTTTACAAGAGGTGTACCCACAAAATCTTTACTCCAAATTGGTCACAAGTATTCAAAGAGCTATGAGGACATACATATTCTCAACCTATCTCCAAGTAACTAGAATGCCAGAGATATTAAAAGTATCCGCTCTACAGCTGAATAAAGAATTGGGGATACACATTCGCTCTACAGCTGGATAAACATTATGAGGTGCATCCACTTTATAACTGGATAAGATTAGGAGAGAGATAAAAATGATAGGGACATCCTCTCTACATCTAGATAAATTACGTGTGATGAGTTGAACCAGTGCCAGAAAGATCTTGTGGCAGATGGAAAGCGGACTAACAAAGAAACCAATGTGTATTTCTCCTCGTCTTTCTCATAATGCTTAGTAGAAACAACGTCTTCTTCGGCTTCAGCTGTTGATGATAAACTCTTGAACCTCTTAGAACCTTAACAATTAACTCTTCTCTTCGGCTTGCTTATTAAATACCTTGGCCCATGTATAGGTTATTAAATATTGGTGCTAAATGAGACTAATACCTTGGCCCAACCGACTTCTCTTCGGCTTGCTTATTAAATATATATATCTTCTCTAGGGTTTTATGAAAAAGAAGAAAAAAGGAGAACCAGCCGTTTTCTTACACTCTCCAATTTTCCCTTCTCGCTTCTCATTGTATGTTATCCTTGCCACTATGTTGTCTCTTGCCATTATCCCTATATATACCAGAGAATCCTTACATCTACTGATCAAGATAATTAATTAGTTGTTTTAGGGAAGTATATATCTGTCGGGATGCACTGGTTTTGATGAAAAGCTGCTAAAGAATTGTATTTGGATTTTGAGCGATTTTGAGGTAGGGGTTTCTACATAATATTATATAAACTAAACTATTTTAGCATTGATTTTTTGCATTGGTTTTCCGTAATATATAATATATATATATATACGATAATGTTGTTGGATTATAGTTTATTTTTGTGATTTAAACCTTGCGACGTAATCTGTTTTGCGCGATCTTGATATTCAACTCGACTCATATTGTTAAAAGAAAACTTTGTTTTAGTTTATAACCATCAGTACAAGTCTTCTTAACCAAAGTGGATTTTAAACCCCTTATACATGCATTGCTCCAATAGTTTATTTTACGTGCATTGCTCCAATAGTTTTATGGTTGGATATTTCTCGGCTGACTTCTTAGTATAATCTTAACATACTTATTTGGACTACGGCATTTAGTTTGAGTCTTCACGTATTCAAAGCCAGGAGCTTCCTAATAAAAATCAATTGAGTCTACTACTTTAATGAATTACAAGAAGAACAATAAGAAAAATAATTTATTACCTAACTGCATGTGCACTTTGTTAAGTTCTTGTGAGCTTAACTTAAACCCATCTGTAAACCGTGGACATGAATTGTGTAAACAATGAATATGCTTTAAATTTTGAGACGCAAATTATATGGTTCTAATTGTAGCCAATGATGTTATAGCAAATTAAAAGAGTACTGAGTTAAAAGTTCAGAGATTTAACGAGAAGTCATAACGGTCTAAGTGAAAAATAATTTTAAGAAGAGAATTAATGATAATTTTTGGTCCGAAAAATATTAGTCGGTCGATGGTATAGTGAATTTGGGTAATCTACTTCCTAAGAGATCATGGCCTCGACTATTCAAATAGTTCGTGTGCATCGGTGGACAGTAGATGGTGTTAGAGCCAAGAGATCAAGGCCACAATAGAAAGAAATACCTTGTGAGCACCGGTGGGCAATAGGTTGATTATGATTTGGGCTGCGGTCCATGGATAAAGATTAGGGTTTTCGAGTTTGCCGAGTTCAGGGCCACAACTATTCAAATAGTGTGTGTCGCGGTGGGCAGTGGTCGTAAGTCTAAAGTATTTAAGGATATTTGTTGGAAAAGTCTAGTTAAGACAATGAAATGAGAAATATCAAAACGTTACGAAGTTTGGAACGCACCTAAAGAAATTGCTAGTAATATTTGGTTGTAGAAAAATTAATAATAAATTTTCTAAAATAATTTAAGATATTTACTACTTAAATTTGAAGTGTTCTCAAGTAAAAGTTTGAAATAGAAGTACTTATTTGTGCCTTTGCTGCATCGTTTGGTTTGTTTTTCCGCTGCACTATATTATTTTTAAAAATTTCCTACTGGGCTGTGGTTGCTCACCCCTTTTTTTCCTCTCTCCCCACAGAGTATGCAGAGACACTAGCTGAAGAAAACAAATTATATGTTATCACGGGGACTTGGGAATCGGCATTTCAATATCGTCTATATGTGTTGTTTAATGATTTTCGATTATGGATTGTAACCATTTAACGTGTCTTGTAAATAATCTATTTATTTATTAGATTTTCTTTCGTAGTTCTATATTATTCTTATTTTTAAAAAGAAATCTGGAACTACGATAGTGACGCTCCGGGACTCTGCACTAGGTTTTAGTGCAGGAATTTGCGGGGTGTAACACTCTAAAAGGTAAATTTTCTCTCCTAAGTGTCAATGGTCTAAATTTCTTTTTCTCTAATGTCTCCCTAGAATGTTATCCTTGGCAATTCAAACTTCCATCTTTTCATTGAGAAACAGTGTGTAAACTTAGCTAACCGAATACTATGTGACACTAGAAGTTTTAATAATGCAACTTAAAGTTTTTCCCATACCCCTAAACTTAAATCTAACATTGTCCTCAATATTCTAAAGATAAAATTAATAGCATGAATAAGGACAAAACTGTTACCAGTTGAAGGAAAGATCTTACCATGTCTCATGATCATGGGTTACCTCCCAAGAAGTGTTAAGTTTAAAGTCTTCAGCCAGACATCAGAAGAATTAGTCACCACATAAAATCATAAAGTAGTAGCCGAAAAATCTATGGATCATCAAAACCAAATAAATCTACCACAAATAAAAGGAATCTGAAACATGAATTGAAAAAATTAAACATACCCTTGTCTAGTTTCCTGTTTAAGACAACTACATCTAGCCGTGGTTCAGGTTCAGGCTCTATGAAAGGGTCTAGATAAAATATTTTCATGGGATAGATTTCCTCATAGCTAAGATCTAAAAGTTCAGGTTTAAGAGTCTGGAAAAACAAAAATAAAAACTTGGAAGCACATAATAATATCCTGAATAATTGTGGATCTTTAAAGTCAGTCAGATTTGACTCACATAGTTGACCACAATAAAAGTGGTCATTCTTAAGTAAATGTGTTGATTCTACTCTCCTAAAGTAATTAGGTTTAGTCTTAAAACTTAATATCTGACACATTTGAAACTTATAAGTTCCCACATTTGGAAGAAAACTTTTTGGTGGGACCTGGGTAAACCACATCAACCAGATGATGGATTTCTAACGGCTAATTTCTTTCATGGACATAATCAGGCTCGGGAAACTGTGTATGAAGATAATCACGTAAAATGGTAGAGGCATATACGTGAAGTCCCAAGTTAGGGACCTTTCGAAGAGTCAAAGGTAAACCACGGGGATAATGATATTCACCCCCAAACCTAGAGTTGTCAATGTCCTTGGAAAAAATAGTCACAACTTCCTTAAAATCTAAATAATCAGATTTAAGGAAATGGTCTTTTATTTCTTTTAGATTGTGATCAGGTGGTTCTACAGTTCTATGATCCTCAGCAAAGACTATCGTTTCCAAACCGCTAGTCTCATGATAAACTCTTTCCTTTAAACCATCATCGGCTTCATAATCACAATGATATACTATACCGTCTAAGATATGGTATCTCTAGCCAAATCCATTTTCTTTTGAATACTTGAATAATCATCAATATAATTAGGATTTGAACTAGAAACGACATTATTATCATGTAGCTCAATTAGGGTAACAATTTCCTCGTCATTACGACTTGAAATTCCTCATCAACATTGTTTTTATCCTCATCTAAACGTGTAGTAAGTTCATTGACTGCAGCACTTAAAGCTGCAATTCTTCCTTTATTTTCTAAGGCATATTTTTGTTCAGTTTCAATTGATTGATCGAGTCTTTCGATTAGTTGATCGACCCTATCATTCAAAGAATTGATTACGGTTTCATTATTTTGTGCAGTTTCAATAAAACACCGGAGCACATCTTCTAGAGAAAGAATCTTGTCATAAGAAGAATTAGGTTGCAAAGAACATTCATTATGACCATTATAATATTGCTTAGTTTCTCATTCATATGATTGACGCACGTCTGAATAATAATTGGGATTACCATGGTATGAACCTTAACCTTCAAAAGGTCGGTAGTGCTCCCAAGTATTATCCACACTATGGTAATGTCCATTTTAAAATACGGTCGCATATTCATTGTATCGGTCCTCATAATACCAGGTCGACATTTTTTTTTGGTGCACGTACAAATCCAGGGTCAACTAAATTGGGTAGCCTCAGGTTACCTTAAGCAGAATATACATATAGTCAAAGACTGGTCAACGGTATTGGGCTAAGGTTTGTGGTGTTTCGGATGATAACGCCCAGAGGGTTCACCTTACTAAACCATGTGTTCTCCTAATAATCGGTGTCAGACGAGAACGCAATTGGTGTGTGCACGTGTATATATATTTTTTTAAATAAAGAAAATAAAAGGAAAGGATAAAAATATTTACAAAATTAAAAAGAATCATAAACTAATTATGTACAAAGAGAATAAAATCTAAAGAATCGAAGCACTTCCTAATATAATTATTCACAAAGACAAAATAAAATAAAAATTCAGATGATTACCTGTTTAGTGCGAAAATTTTATTTTCACTTCAAATCTCCAATTATCCTGCACACCAAAATTAAAAATATACCCAATTAAAATCTAGAAAAAAAATAAAAGAATTTTTTTTCTAAACTATCCAAATATTTACAAATTTAAATGAACCTAAAAACAACAACCTTTTTGTCAGTCCCCAGCACGGCGCCAAAAACTTGATGGGATTTTAAATTATATCGCAAGAGCACGGTTGTCTATTGGACAGTATGTAAGTACAGTTCGTTCCACATGGACTAAATTTCTGTTACTTTCCATTTCTAACAAATATTAAGCTAAAAATATTAAATAGTAAAATATCAACTAACGCTAATAAAACTTTATGAATAACAAAATAGAAGGAAGCTAGGTTTTCGGATTCCACCGGATTAATAATGTGAAAAAAAATACCCAAACAATCTTCAACAAATATCCATTTTTATAACTCAAGACTATTGAGACCCAACCGATACATCTCGGAAGATATAACTTTTAAAACAAGTATTACAACTTTTGTTGTAAACCAAAACATTATAATCTCCTTCACTTATAAAAGATCAACTACCTAAGGCTATTCAAAACAAATAAAGAACGAAGCTCATATATAAGAGAGATTAATAAAACAATTATTGCTCAAAGGAATATTCTATTAAAAGATTACCTGAATATTGTACATAATAACCCGGCTTCTTCCTCAACCCCAATGGAGAAATTACTCCATAATTACAAAAAAATATATTAAAAGAATGAAATAAAAATTCTAATATTTTTTTCATACTCCGAACTCCCATTTTCCTCGTATCCACGGCGTATTTATAGCTTTCAAAGGAAGCCATTTCCTTTCCTATTTACCACACCCAATGAGAATGCACCACATATCAGGACAATGAAAAATCCTCCAATAAGAATGGGCCACGCGTCAAATAATATAATTCTCATGCATTTACAATTTTCTTTAGTTGGGAATTATTTATTCTTTATTAACTCCAACCATAAAGAATAATATTCTTTCCATATTCTTCATATATTTAATTCCCACCAATTATTCCATGTAGATTTCTTACTTAACACTTTTATTTTCTTCCTTGAATAAAATATTGCCTCATTTTCCTTTCCATAGGTGAGAGATATTATATTAATCCTCCAAATATTGTAGTCAAGACAAATTATATTTTCCAAATATGAGAATTATTCCCATTATATGACTAGTGGACCCCAAAGATATATTGCTATTCTCCAATTCCAACTGCTCATCCGAGGCATTTGAATTTTCATCCATTTTACGGGAAAAGTACCGTATTTTAATGCAACCGAGCTTTATTTATTAAATTCTGCAAAATCAAATAAAATTATTAGTATGTACAAAATAAAGAACTAATAAATATAAATTTGAGTGATAAATATGTAAGAATTAAGCACTTATCATTTGTTCATGAGTATGGAATCATACTTAACCGATTTTAAAACTTTATCCAACTCAGTTTGCAAACGGGTACCAAAATTAAGTTCCGGACTTTGGTCTTGTCTGACAGTTCGCAAACCGGTATGCATACTATCGTTTCGGACCTAACTCGGGTAGAACCGTTCGCATACTGGTATGCAGACTTGGTTCCCGGACTTTAACAGTTAAAACCGTTCGTATACTGGTAGGCAAACTTGGTTTTTGAACCTGAATCATACCACAACAGTTTGCATACTATGTTATATCCAGACAATGGTTAATTATTCTAAACTCTCATTTCAATCATTGAAATATCTTTAGAAGACCACAATCGCTGTCTCACACATATCATTAGCTTATAAGTAATTTTCAAGTGATCAAATGATCAACATGAAACATTCCGAGTTGACACCAAATGATTGTTGTAGATGGGGAAAAACGATCTGCTGGTTTTTGCGAAATTGAGGACGACCGTGCGGAGGAGATTCCTTGAACCGAGCGAAATGTTCAACCTCACACAGATGCACCGCTATGAAAGGGGTGCTTTTTAGTTCGAAGGACCAATCTGTAGTACTCCAGCCTAAACCAAGACAATGGCCGTTCCAGAGTAAATTCGGTCACAAGAGAGGATGGGTTGATCTTTAGGAGGGAAGCTGAGAAATGTGTGATATCAATGGTGATCTGAGATTGTAGGTGTGTTATGATTTCCGTATAATGCTCTGAATGATTGAATATTGCCTGATTGAGAGTAATTTCTGTGAGTTCGTGTAGACGAATGAGTGTCTGTATGAACTTTGTTGATAAATTGCTCGTTCAGACGATTGTTGTTCGAATGTTTGGGAACTCTTCGAATCTTGTTCTTTCAATCAGGATTCAGAGACATTATATAATGCCGGAGTTGAAAACACCATGATCCCATGAAGTGTGACAGTTGATGGAGTGAAGGAGTGGAGAGATGGAAATAATTCTTGAAACCAGTTGCGCTCATCGTGCAGAGACTTGGTTGATTTTACACCCACTACTTCGCTAACTCCCTCAACTGATTTCACGACTTGCTCACATTTCATCGTGTGTTTGAACACACGTGCTGTAGACCACCAAACCAAAACCCTAGTTGATATCCCCCCAAGTAACACGATTGATGTCTCGTGGTTAATTAAGTCAGTTGCTGATTTCATGACTTCGTGGGACGATGAGTCCACATATTTGCTGAGTTAAACATGATTTTGTAAAATCTTCTGCAACTCATGAATCGAACGTGTCTGCTGAGACAGTAATAGGATCCTCACATTGAGGAGAGCAAGTGTTTCTCGCTATTTAATATTGATAGTTCCAATATTCGTTAATTTGAGTAAATATTGCTCATCTGAGCAAGTGTTGCTCGTTTGATGAAATATTGGTAGCGTGACCAAAATAAAATATTAATTAAAGTGCTGGTAGTTGAACCGAGTATAATTAATAAGAATACTGATCATGAGATCAGTGTGAAATTATTATTGTTTGAATATGGAATCATGATCCTTGGATTCAGAAACCCTAATTTGATCAATTGATGACCAATTGATGGTTTATTTGAAATTAACCATAGAATGGAGGAGAACCGGCTTCATGGGACCGTGGATCGACCATGAAATTATCATATGCTCATGTGAGAAAAATCCAAGACCTCTTTGAAGAGTTGGTGAGTTGTTGAAAGGATGATTAAATGATGGTTTAATCATTTACTGAATTACTGCTGGGTTCAGCATTAGGTGATAGAACCTAATTAATTATCATTAAAACATGAGGGACCTACCAAGGGGTTGTGAAACCGGACCTGGGTGGTCACGGGATCAAATGATGATCGCTCCGTCAAATTCCGAAATTGTTTGGAGAGTTTTGGACCTAATACGTGCAATTGTGCAAATTAGGTCAGATTGTGAGAAACACGTGGAACTGGCTCATTGCGAGCCACAAATCCAACCCTGGTCGGTCAAGGTAACATGCTTTCGTCGTTGAGACGTCCGTGTCTCAGTTCTGAGAATTTTGATATTTTCTGATGCTCGTTTGAGCGACCATTTGTGAAAATATGACAAAATTAAGGTTTTCTGATAAAACCGTCAAAACTTCATCGGATGAAGGAAAATAATGAAAAGTGAAGGAATTATGAAGATGTGAGGGACCGACCAAGGGGTCATGAAACTGACCCTGGGTGGTCACGGGATCAAATGTTGATCGTTTGAGCACTCCCAGATTGGTTGAAACCCTAATCAGCGTCCTTTGGTAGAATCAACATAGATTTCTAATACGGACTCGGATTTTGCTGGTCCGCCCCTCCATTCCGTACGGAAAAGAATTTCCTATCTCCCATCACGGGAATATTTAGGTTTTAAGCTCTTTCGGGAGATGAAAATATCCAGAGAGTAAAACTTAGGAAAAATCAAAGGGGCCGGTCCCATAGTATTTTTCCTAATATGATAAAACGAAGGTGTTTTGCTAAAATTAAAGAGTTTTGTTGAAATCAAGGAGTTTCCATGAGACGAAGGAAACATAAAAATCATAAACAATAAAAATAAGGGACGTGTGAGCGTGTGGGCCCAGTCCTGTGCGTTTTCCCTATTTTATGCATTATTTCATGATTTGAAGGAATTTTCATAATTTGAAGGAAATATCATGAAATCAAGGAATTTCCATGGGATTATGAAAACATGAAAAATATGCTAATAAAAGAGTAGGACGTGTGAGCCATCTAGGGTTTGGCCGACCAGCCATGGCTCGTGCACACGGGTTCCCTAATTTTTATTATTTTTCATGGGACGAAGGAAATATCATGAGATTAGGGAGTTTTCATGAAATTAGGGAAATAATAATAAAATAATGAGGAATCATGAGATGTGGGCCGGCTGGGACCAAGGCATGGCCGGTTGTCCAATGGTCACGCCCTATCACGTTTTTCCCTAATTTTATATTATTTCCTCCGCGAAGGAAGCACCATGAAACTGAGGAGTTTCCTCAAAACAAAGGATATTCGTTCAAATGAAAGGTTTTCATAAACTCAGAGAAAACAACAAAAATATGAGACTGGTGTGGGATTGACCACGGCACGGTCGGCCGGTCAGTGGGTCCATGCTCCCAGCGCCTTGGTCAATTTTTATTTATTTGTTATTTTTCGTCCTATTTTGCATAGGTTCATCGTTTCATCGTATTTTGAAATACTCGCTCGTGCGGTGGTTGTTAATGTATCATTGTTGAATACAATTGCACCATTTGAGACAGGGCTTGCTCAGGCGGTAGCCCTGATGCCCGTGCGTCAAATATTTATTACTAATCCATGGACTTCTGCTGGGAGGAACCATGGTTTGCGTAATGAAATATTTGCGAAAATATTTGAATATTTTCAGAAATTCTGCGGATGAATCCAAGAATTTAAGTTTGAGACAGGGACTCGCTCAGGCGGTAGCTCTGATGCCCGTGCGTCCAATATTTATTACTAATCCATGGACTTCTACTGGGAAGAACCATGGTTTGCGTAATGAAATATCTGCGAAAATGTTTGAATATTTTCAGAAATTCTGCGGATGAATCCAAGAATTTAAGTTTAAGACAGGGCTTGCTCAGGCAGTAGCTCTGATGCCCGTGCATCCAATATTTATTACTAATCCATGGACTTCTGCTGGGAAGAACCATGGTTTGCGTAATGAAATATCTGCGAAAATATTTGAATATTTTCAGAAATTCTGCGGATGAATCCAAGAATTTAAGTTTAAGACAGGGCTTGCTCAGGCGGTAGCTCTGATGCCCGTGCGTCCAATATTTATTACTAATCCATGGACTTCTGCTGGGAAGAACCATGGTTTACGTAATGAAATATCTGTGAAAATATTTGAATATTTTCAGCAATTCTGCGGATGAATCCAAGAATTTAAGTTTAAGACAGGGCTTTCTTAGGCGGTAGCTCTGATGCCCGTGCGTACAATATTTATTACTAATCCATGGAATTCTGCTGGGAAGAACCATGGTTTGCGTAATGAAATATCTGCGAAAATATTTGAATATTTTCAGAAATTCTGCGGATGAATCCAAGAATTTAAGTTTAAGACAAGGCTTGCTCAGGCGGTAGCTCTAATGCCCGTGTATCCAATATTTATTACTAATCCATGGACTTCTGTTGGGAAGAACCATGGTTTGCGTAATGAGATATCTGCGAAAATATTTGAATATTTTCAGAAATTCTGCGGATGAATCTAAGAATTTAGGAATGATTAATTTATGACTTTATACTAGCAGAGCAAGTTGTTCGGGAGTTGTTCATCCCGTGATAGAAATAATGACTGAAGTATTCAGTACTCATGAGATATGCCGTTGTCCAGTTGTGAGACTACATATCTATATGCACTCTGAGAGAAAGTATTCTCCATCAGAGGATTCGATGAGAGACCCGTGTCTCCATATTCACGCATGATTGCTGAGTCAGAGGTTCGTGTAATTATGGGTTTACGATTTTAGCCTTTGTCGAAAATCCACCATCTACATTAAGTCCCCTGCTTAGTGAGGAAAGCTGTGTTCCTCAGTCAGCATTGAATGGTGATTTTCCGGTCATAACAATACAAGTAATTGAACTCAGTCGTAAGTTAAGATGTTACCGGATTTCGATCGTACGAGCATACCATAACTTGAATGAAGATTCCAGCGGCATGCTAGACGTCATTTGATGAGCATGAATTGGTGTTGAACCGCTAATTTGGACGACGGGTCCTTGGTCGTTTAGGATTCGCGGGATGAGACCTATCCGTAACCTTCACGCCAGAATCAATAGGAGGAAAAATTGCCGGACCACCAGCGCCGCCGCCGCCACCGTCCGGCCGTTTGCTGGCGGCGCCGACAGGTATGCGTCCGAACTTTTTTTTTTTTTTTTTTGCTGATGTTTGTTAATGTTCATGAGTTCTATGGGTTGTTCACATATTTTTCATGATAAAATTATATACCCGTGTATATATGAGTGGGTTTCATCGAAAACCCTCGTTTTTGAAAACGTATGTTCGTTTGATCGTTAGTTTTTGAAAACTAGTAATAATCCCTGATTTAGGAGAGATTTTACTTCATATGTGAATATGTAGGTTAAATGATGAAACTATGTTGATAAGCTTTCACGTGAGCCAAAGTTTTATCACAAAAGTGATTTTTTCACAAAACCGTAGTAAAATCTTCGTTTAAAAGAATAACGATGATGCAGAGAAGAGAGTTCTCCTCTTCATGTATATATGAACTTGTGTCCAGTGATAAAATTTTGTGTATGATCTTTCATGTAAAACTTTATCATGTAATGCGTGAGTTCTCACAAAATTGAAATAAACCTTCGTTTCAAATACGTATGACGGCACGAAGGAAAAGAGTTTTCTTGTAAAAACATGGTCGGTTCATGGAAAAGTTCTTTTTTCTTTGAAACCGTGGAGTATCCACGATTTATTTTTATGAGCTTGGCTCACGTTGAAAAATATTCATTTATTTACGTGAGTAAATAAACGTTTTGTTTATATATGTATATATATATATGCAGATATATATTGTTTCTCTAAAATCAAAACTTGAGTTTTGTGTGATGTTGCTTAGAGATAAAATTATTTATGATGAAATAATGTTTTAGTTTCTATAATTCTATGGTGAATGTTCACTCAGTAGAAAAGTTGATGATTTTATGAAAAATCTGAGTTCTTGAACGTCTTTTGTAGGTCTTGAAGAAGCAGACGATTTTGGAGCATTAACTATAGCATTACTCTCACTAATGTTAGTGGAAGCGTAAAAAGGTAAGAGTTAAGAATTACCATTTTTGTAGATGCTGGTGTGAGCATCTTGATCATTTCTGTTGTGCTTTAATTCCACTGCTTTGATGAAATATGCATCTACGGATGATATACTGAAGTAGGAATGTTGTATGGACGTCATAACAACTTTGCAAGAATGACCGGTTCTCATGACGATGCTTCCAAAGATGATATTTCCATATATGATATCTCTACAGATGCAGCTTCAAGAAATGATGCTTCTGGGACCTCTGAGTGATGGTGAGTGATCCTTAATACTGAGTTGTACTTCTGCTAATTTCATTAGATTTTCCACAGGATGATCGTATAGTGGAATCCTGGACAGATGTTGACTCCACAGAAATGGAAGAAAGTCTACAGGAGCGGAGAACCCAGAAGTGAGGACTACATGATGCTAGCAAATGACGTGTAGTCCCCAGCCGTTTCTTTGACGAGTTGTTAGCGCTCCTTGTGTGATGACTTTGCCCGTGCAATTAGGATTATGAGACCAAGGTTTGTTACTTCTTCTAGACTTTTTCTCCATCGATTGATGGTCTTCAACTTGTTCCCGGACAAGCAATTCATGAATCCAGCACTGATGAAAAAGTTGATGTAAGTATATTTTCGTGCAGGTAATCTTGGAATCTCCTTGAATGAAGTAATAATAATTGTTGATGATGAATCCATGAAGAAATCATTGTAGATTAGCATCATGTTGATGAAGCGTGCTCTTCTTTGGGATATGGGAATATGGAGAACCGAATGGAGATAACTACTTTGCTAATGGAAATTCCAATATTTCCGAGCCTTCAAATGATTTAGAGATTCCCCAGTAAGTATATCTCCTTGGAATCATTCTAATCCCTTGTAATCTTCGCATTAGGTGCCAAACGACAAAGTTGGGAATCATGGATCCAATAATGATGATTTGGGCAATCCAGGAGTCGTTGGTGACAAGACTTTCATAGTTGCACCTCAGGATAATGAAGTGTCGGTCGCTGATGTCGTGGAGGTGGTGGAAACTCCAATTGTGCCTCAGACGGTGGAACCCGAACCCGACATAGCAGAAGATACTTCCCCTGAAGTTGTCTCTATGACACTGCTCCAGTAACTGGGAACCAGATGATAGTGCATGAGTATCCTATTGCAGGGATTTCCTTTATCCTCAATTTAGTGAGTTATATCACCAGCTTTTTGGAGGTTTTAGCGTTCCCATCGGATATGTTGCTATATACAAGGAACTATAGGAAATGTATGGACACATTGTTGTTACTCGGGATCCAGGACGTAGTTATTTCTTGACGAAACAAGTAGAGGCCATCTTGCGTGTTATAGATGATATTAGGATTGCATCCAGAGATGTTGTTTCCCAAGATTTACTCTTTGATTGGGAGTAAAACTTGAAGAATGCTGAAGAACTTGTCTTCAATATGAAGTGGCTACGTGAAAGACTTGAAGTTATCAAGAAAGCAGAAAAGGGGTGACGCTCCTTTCCCTACTAGTGATGCTGTGTTGAAGAAGATGAAGTAGACGAGCTAACCAGGAGGCTGGAGGTACCTTGATGAAGGACTTAGCGAAAGACCTGGTGGACATCGATCGACTGTAGAGGTTATGAATCCCGTCCATGAATTCTTGCATTTAGTATGTTCTGGGAGCCGTAGGAACCTCACACGGCGTCGGAATTCAATGCTTGACCACAACTTTTGAGGCTAAGAGACTGAGTTATTAAATGATAGAAAAATCACTCAATCTGGAGTTGTAGAAGTCCGCCAACGAAGCGTGCACATTTGCAATTTGTAATCCCGTACAAATTTCTTAGGTTTCGTAGACCTTACGGTAAAGGCCATATCTTTCATCTTGTATGTCCAATTAATGCGCCCTTTTGGTATGTTGTTGAAGAGACACAGGCGAACATCTTTTGTTGAGGAAGTATTGTCCCATTCCTCACCCATTGGCACTTTTTTTGCAAACCCATGACCTGAAATGTGTTGTACCTCATCTGTAGAGGTGACGAGAACATATTGTAGAAGACTTTGGATAATGCCCACCAGTCGTGCCAGCTTTGGGAAGACTTCATGTGAGCATGTTATTAGGTCTACACATCTTGATATGAATCATTGGTTTTTATAGAAGTCCGATTCATGTGTACTACTTCAAAGAATGATTAGTTGATGAAGCTTTGAGGATGTTGCTCCTGAGACCGTTGTTGGTGTTGAGACCATGAATGATCACGCTCCAGAGATATTTGTCAATGTTGATATCATGTATGGTGTTCCCTTAAAGATTATTATTGATGCTAATACCACGGTTGAAGTTGCTTCAAAGACCGAAAAGGATAAAAACATGGTTATAGACACAGTAGTTGCTCCTCCATCCAGCGAGTCTTTTGGTAGGTTGAGCATCTCTAAGATGAAGGTGTTCTGGGAGTTCAACATGAATTCTCCTGAACAGTATGATTTTACTGTGAACTGGATTCGTCAGTGAGTCGACGATGTTGCGGAGAATTGCATCAGTAGACTTTATTCTGGGTGTGATCGGTGAAGAGAATAAGTTCCTCAGTCGTGCAGGAGCTTCTGATGTAGGGAGATCCCGTTGATGAAGTTTCATGGAATCACATTTGGTTGCAATAACTTGTTATGTGGATAAAATTTATTAAAATAAAACCATTTTCTCCAGTAAGATCAAGTCCCCATCGTATGTTGAAGGAATTCGTGCCTTCTATGGGTGAATGATATTGCATCTGCTTCAGAAGTCTTGTCATGGAGATAGTGAAGACTCAGCGATTGTAGTTTAGTTGCACTTCAATTGTGCTGGTGGTGAATCAGTATGTCGTCCTCGATGTATTTATGCTGAAGCCAGAGGCGTCATTATCGAAGGTGTACTCTTTGATTGGGAGTACAATTTGAAGACTCCTTAGATGCTCTAGCGTTGAAGTGTCAGATTCAACCACTTGGTAAAATGATAATTCGGTGAAGCTACCATTCATAACATCTTGTGGAGTTTCTAGCAGAATTGAGTCCCCGTGCTAGGATGGCATGTGATGAAATAAATGACATAGACATGAAGTGAATGAAACTTGCCTGAGTGTGGAACCTCTTGACGAATATCTATGCATCTTTTGCAGGTTTTTTCTTCAACCTCGTCGAAGTTTGAAATTCCTCGAAGTACTCTGATGATGGAATGTCCGTCAAACCTTCTGGACCATAACTTCCTTCGTTGGAGGAATGTGTAACCAAAGATGCTCCGTAAGTATCCATATTTTGAGTGTGGACCTACGCTCGTCTGAAGGATATGTCATATCTTGGATCTTCCTGATTATGCGAAACTTGGTTTCTGTATAGGTTGGACTTATGTTCACTTTGAGAGTGATGTAGCCATGAGTATTTCCGAGCGCTCCTTCGAGGTCTTCTGATTGAGATGGAGAACGAGTACTTTCTTTCCGAGCGATGCATGCGGATCCGATGGTTTTTACTGGAATGTTGTTGATGGTGGTCTCAATATCGATCAACGTTCTTCCAAATTAGTTTCTTCTGAGATTGACTGTGGTAAGCAGTCCCCAGTCGTACATCTCTTGATCTGTGTATGGAGGCTCAAGAAGTATTTTCAGTATGGACTTCTTGACATGATGTGGTTCAGTACTGTGAACATGTTTCTCCTTTGTCCCTTCGACAGATAACGCATGTTCGTCTTGAACTGCTTCTCTGATAGGTTGCCCAAAAATTGTAAAGGTTCTGACTGGGAGAGGATTCTTGTGTACTCCTTCAGTCCCCAGTTGAAGATATTGTGGATCAACCTTCTCTTTGAAAATGTGTATCAAAAATGCGCAGTTGCTTTGTGGGATGATTGACGAACCTGTGGAAGCGGCAGTAATGAAGACTTTCCATGTCTTCTTCAGTTGGTTCTTTCCGGACATATAGCAACTTGATTGCACCATCTTGGATCCATACATCTAGGAGTTCGATCACCTCTTCAATGGAAAAGGAAAGTCATGTGCTTTTGATCAACAACTCTTGTGTGTTGGTCATAGGCTTGTGCATCTTGATTATTCTTGATTTGTGCCTTTGAAGGAGCTGAGGTATGCTTGCGCGGAAGTTTGGCTTTCCATTTGCTCCCTTCTGCAATAGTATTTGTGGAAGGCTGGAGGTTGTACTGCTTGTTGATCAGACGCCTACTTCCTAAAGTGTCTCGCGATTCTTCAATCTTTGTGGATTTTTTTCTTTCCAACGGAGCAGGTGCAGTGGTTGCTGATCTCTTCGCGGCTTCGTGGAGCCCTGAGAAAGTCTGGAACTGATGATTTTCCAGTAAGGCACTGTAAACCGGGAGCATGCCATTGATGCACAAATCTACCAGCTGTTGTTCTGTGACATTTGGATCATAACAATCCAGGGCTTGGACTCTGAATCTTTTCACATAATCATCAGGATGTTCGTTGCTCCTTCAAAACATCCTTTATAGATCAGAGAGAGTGATTTTCTCTTACACAAAGAAGTCAATCATCGCTCTCCAATCGGTGATATTTCCCAGTGCGATGTTGTTGTACCAGGTGTATGCTCTGCCTGTCAAAGACTTTGAAAATTCCTTCAGACGGACGACATGTTGTGCTCGTGTTCGCCCAATAATTCTTTGTAAGAGGAATCCTATGTATGGAAGAATGATATGAAGGTTGATGAAGATGGGCAGATGATGCCTTGTCTTTTCCTCGATCATCAAATAATTGCTCCATGTCTTCACGTGTGATGAAATATGCGGGTTCCATTGCTGGAGAGTCATCTGCAGCTTTGCGGAATTCTTCATCATGTACAACATGGATTGGAGAGATTTCAGGATCAGCAGTTGAAGATGTTTCTTTAGCTTTTCCTTTCTCGTGTTGAGGTTTAGTTCGTTAAGACGCAATCTTGTTTGTGAGAGTTTTGAGATGATCACACAACTATTTCTGTGATGCAGCTACATCAGTATGAACCCTCATGGGATCAACTATGGTAGGCTGATTTCCTTTGGTTCTTCAAGAGATCAAATGAAAGGAGGATTGTTGATGGCGCCAGTGCCGTCACTTGCAGGGGTGATCACTAGAGCATCAGTTCTTGGAGGAGTGATGTTAGCGGTAGGATAGAGAGGTTGGTGACGATGGACATGCGGTGTCTTGTCTTACCCATGACTCTCCAGAAGGCGCTCCAAGTCTTCCCAAATGATGAAACTTGATGACTCTTTGCTGATGAATTGCATGTAGCTTTGTTGGTTTCATCGTCTTCCACGGTGTGAATTGGAATTACCTCAGGGTAAGCAACATCTGAGGATTTTTCCTTCTCTTTCCCTTTATCTGGAGTGTTCTCTGAAAGCTTGGCGGTAAGAGTCTTCAAGTGATCAAATAGCTTTTGTTGTGACGCGGCCATATCTGTCTGATTTTTTTCAAGAGTTTCTTGCGCTTTGACGAGATCAACCATAGTTGGTGGTGGGTTTCCTCTGGCCTCTTCGGGCTGTTGGCCGAACAAAGGATGACCTTCTGCGTTGTTGTGATGAGGAGCGATGTCACCACCGTCAGTGTTAGTGGCCGAAACGGTTTCCGGGATGTCTTCATTGTTGCTAGTACTAGTGATTTTGCGTTAGGGTTTGTGACCGATCCTGACCTTAGACCAACCATCTTGTGAGAATGAGAGATTGTAACTGAGAGAATGATCTCCCACTGTGGTCACCAATCTGTAGATGGGGAAAAACGATCTGCTGGTTTTTGCGGAATTGAGGACGACCGTGCGGAGGAGATTCCTTGAACCGAGTGAAATGTTCAACCTCACACAGATGCACCGCTATGAAGGGGGTGATTTTTAGTTCGAGAGACCAATCTATAGTACTCCAGCCTAAACCAAGACAATGGACGTTCCAGAGTAAATTCGGTCACAAGAGAGGATGGGTTGATCTGTAGGAGGGAAGCTGAGAAATGTGTGAGATCAATGGTGATCTGAGATTGTAGGTGTGTTATGATTTCCGTATAATGCTCAGAATGATTGAATATTGCCTGATTGAAAGTAATTTCTGTGAGTTCGTGTAGACGAATAAGCGTCTGTATGAACTTTGTTGAGAAATTGCTCGTTCAGACGATTGTTGTTCGAATGTTTGGGAACTCTTCGAATCTTGTTCTTTCAATCAGGATTCAGAGACATTATATAATGCCAGAGTTGAAAACACCATGATTCCATGAAGTGTGACAGTTTATGGAGTGAAGGAGTGGAGAGATGTAAATAATGCTTGAAACCAGTTGCGCTCATCGTGCAGAGACTTGGTTGATTTTACACCCACTACTTCGCTAACTCCCTTAACTGATTGCATGACTTGCTCACATTTCATCGTGTGTTTGAACACACGTGCCGTAGACCTCCAAACCAAAACCCTAGTTGATATCCCCCCAAGTGACACGATTGATGTCTCATGGTTAATTAATTCAGTTGCTGATTTCATGACTTCGTGGGACGATGAGTCCACGTATTTACTGAGTTAAACATGATTTTGTAAAATGTTCTGCAACTCATGAATCGAACGTGTCTACTGAGACAGTAATAGGATCCTCACATTGAGGAGAGCAAGTGTTTCTCGCTATTTAATATTGATAGTTCCAATATTCGTTAATTTGAGTAAATATTGCTCATCTGAGCAAGTGTTGCTCGTTTGATGAAATATTGGTAGCGTGACCAAAATAAAATATTAATTAAAGCGCTGGTAGTTGAACCGAGCATAATTAATAAGAATACTGATCATGAGATCAGTGTGAAATTATTAGTGTTTGAATCTGGAATCATGATCCTTGGATTCAGAAACCCTAATTTGATCAATTGATGACCAATTGATGGTTTATTTGAAATTAACCATAGAATGGAGGAGAACCGGCTTCATGAGACCGTGGATCGACCATGAAATTATCATATGCTCATGTGAGCAAAATCCAAGACCTCTTTGAAGAGTTGGTGAGTTGTTAAAAGGATGATTAAATGATGGTTTAATCATTTACTGAATTACTGCTGGGTTCAGCATTAGGTGATAGAACCTAATTACTTATTATTAAAACATGAGGGTCCGACCAAGGGGTTGTGAAACCGGCCCTGGGTGGTCACGTGATCAAATGATGATCGCTCCGTCAAATTCCGAAATTGTTTGGAGAGTTTTGGACTTAATACGTGCAATTGTGCAAATTAGGTCAGTTTGTGAGAAACACGTGGAACTGGCTCATTGCGAGCCACAAATCCAATCCTGGTCGGTCAAGGTAACATGCTTTCGTCGTTGAGACTTCCGTGTCTCAGTTCTGAGAATTTTGATATTTTCTGGTGCTCGTTTGAGCGACCATTTGTGAAAATATGACAAAATTAAGGTTTTCTGATAAAACCGTCAAAACTTCATCGGATGAAGGAAAATAATGAAAAGTGAAGGAATTATGAAGATGTGAGGGACCGACCAAGGGGTCATGAAACCGACCCTGGGTGGTCACGGGATCAAATGTTGATCGTTTGAGCACTCCCATATTGGTTGAAACCCTAATCAGCGTCCTTTGGTAGAATCAACATATATTTCTAATACGGACTCGGATTTTGCTGGTCCGCCCCTCCATTCCATACGGAAAAGAATTTCCTATCTCCCAGAGCGAGAATATTTAGGTTTTAAGCTCTTTCGGGAAGTGAAAACATCCAGAGAGTAAAACTCAGGAAAAATCAAAGGGGCCGTTCCCATAGTATTTTTCCTAATATGATAAAACGAAGGAGTTTTGCTAAAATTAAAGAGTTTTGTTGAAATCAAGGAGTTTCCATGAGATGAAGGAAACATAAAAATCATAAACAATAAAAATAAGGGACGTGTGAGCGTGTGGGCCCGGTCCCGTGCGTTTTCCCTATTTTATGCATTATTTCATGATTTGAAGGAAATATCATGAAATCAAGGAATTTCCATGGGATTATGAAAACATGAAAAATATGCTAATAAAAGAGTAGGACGTGTGAGCCATCTAGGGTTTGGCCGACCAGCCATGGCTCGTGCACACGGGTTCCCTAATTTTTATTATTTTTCATGGGACGAAGGAAATATCATGAGATTAGGGAGTTTTCATGAAATTAGGGAAATAATAATAAAATAATGAGGAATCATGAGATGTGGGCCGGATGGGACCAAGGCATGGCCGGTTGGCCAATGGTCACGCCCTATCACGTTTTTCCCTAATTTTATATTATTTCCTCCGCGCGAAGGAAGCACCATGAAACTGAGGAGTTTCCTCAAAACAAAGGATATTCGTTCAAATGAAAGGTTTTCATAAACTCAGAGAAAACAACAAAAATATGAGACTGGTGTGGGATTGACCACGGCACGGTCGGCCGGTCAGTGGGTCCATGCTCCCAGTGCCTTGGTCAATTTTTATTTATTTGTTATTTTTCGTCCTATTTTGCATAGGTTCATCGTTTCATCGTATTTTGAAATACTCGCTCGTGCGGTGGTTGTTAATGTATCATTGTTGAATACAATTGCACCATTTGAGACAGGGCTTGCTCAAAGCGGTAGCCACGATGTCGTGCGTCAATATTTATTACTAATCCATGGACTTATCTTTGGGAAGAACCATGGTTTGCGTAATGAAATATCTGCGAAAATATTTGAATATTTTCAGCAATTCTGCGGATGAATCCAAGAATTTAAGTTTAAGACAGGGCTTGCTCAGGCAGTAGCTCTGATGCCCGTGCGTCCAATATTTATTACTAATCCATGGACTTCTGCTGGGAAGAACCATGGTTTGCGTAATGAAATATCTGTGAAAATATTTGAATATTTTCAGCAATTCTACGGATGAATCCAAGAATTTAAGTTTAAGACAAGGCTTGCTCAGGCGGTAGCACTGATGCCCGTGCTTCCAATATTTATTACTAATCCATGGAATTCTGCTGGGAAGAACCATGGTTTGCGTAATGAAATATCTGCGAAAATATTTGAATATTTTCAGAAATTCTGCGGATGAATCCAAGAATTTAAGTTTAAGACAAGGCTTGCTCAGGCGGTAGCTCTGATGCCCGTGCATCCAATATTTATTACTAATCCATGGACTTCTGTTGGGAAGAACCATGGTTTGCGTAATGAGATATCTGCGAAAATATTTGAATATTTTCAGAAATTCTACGGATGAATCTAAGAATTTAGGAATGATTAATTTATGACTTTATACTAGCAGAGCAAGCTGTTCGGGAGTTGTTCATCCCGTGATATAAATAATGACTGAAGTATTCAGTACTCATGAGATATGCCGCTGTCCAGCTGTGAGAATACATATCTATATGCACTCTGAGAGAAAGTATTCTCCGTTAGAGGATTTGATGAGAGACCCGTGTCTCCATATTCATGCATGATTGCTGAGTCAGAGGTTCGTGTAATTATGGGTTTACTATTTTAGCCTTTGTCGAAAATCCACCATCTACAACTGTCTCACACAAATCAAGTAACATGTTTCAAGGCAATTTTCACATGATCATCTTTTGACTTATTATTTAGTTTCCAACAAATAAATTATTTCCAACTAAACTCATCAAGAATAATGATGAACGTATCTAAAGCAAAAATCTTCCAACACATATTTTGAGAAAGATATAAGCGAGTTAAACTCAGCTCGAAATATCAAATGTGTATAATGTAAAAGTCTATATAGCTATATGACTTAGTCTCAATAGGAGATAGAATAGAATAGACTTCTGAGTGATATATAGGTTTTAGTCTCCGCATACCTTTTGTTGATGAAGTTCCTCCAAGATCTCCTCAGTAGATCTTCGTCTTCAATCGATGAACGTCGTGAAGTCTAAAGTTCAACTACACATTCTATTCTAATCTGAGACATAATTATAAATAGATTAGAAATCAAGATTTATAGTTTTGATCACCTAAACTTGACAAACAAGCTTGAGATGAGGAAAGTTATGTTGATCCCTCACTTTTAGCATCTGTTAAGCTTAATCGGATAGATGAGGTAGACGTATATATCATATTCAATATTATACTGTGTATGAAAAGATGATGTTTCTTCTTACATACAATAGGTTACTAACCTTTGTATCAAAGGGAAGAGCCGATGAAAACAAAGAATTTAAAGAAGTTTATATTCCAATTTTTGTGTTTCCATTCATTTTCATACTAATGCAAATAATAGAAAGAGCATTCTATGTTATAACTATAACAAGAGTATAAACAAGAGTATAAACGGGAACTCACATAAAGAACACTAGAATTTTTTTTTTTTTACTGAACGTGAAGTTGAGTCTTCATCTGTAGTATGAGTTTTTGAGGGACTCAAGACAAATAATGCTCTTACAGCTGCCAGCGGGAACACTTCGGCTTTGATATAAAATTAACGGCTCTTCCTTTATCTTATTCTTTCTTATTATTAAATATCCATTTAATTACACGTGTATATAATAGAGCAATTGTTATCTATTATATTTCATGTTAAGTGAATCATCTTAAAGAAGCTTAAATGTCTACAAAAGTGATAAGAAGTAAAGTAATCCAACTATCCAAGTGTCTAGAGCCAAGAGAAGTGGAAGAAATGCGATGAAAATAAGCAAAAAACATCAAAAAACACAAGAACGACTAGAAATCCAAGTCGTTCGAGTAGCCCATTTCGCGAAACTTTTCGAGTTCTATCTAACGTTACTAGTTTCGAATCTAGATCGATAATAACTAGATTAGTTTAACACGAACTTTAATTAATAAGAATTAATCTAACAAGGATCTGGATTCAAAACTAGTACCGTTAGATAGAACTCGAAAATTTTCGCGAAATGGGCTACTCGAACGTGTCATTCAGAAACCAGACGAAGAAGATGTCATCAGATTAGTGTGATAGATCAGATTACTGACTGGGACTGCCCTTATCATTTGGATGGGTTCCTTTATCATTTATGGTTGGCCTTATCTCTAGATCGAGCAGATAAACTCGATTTCTTTTCTATTCTTCTCAATTCTTCTTCTTCTTCTTCTTCTTCTTTTTTCTTCTTATTCATCTGCTTCAATTGATCGCCTCCTGCAATTTCGTTTGATGATTCCGAGGTCGAAATTGAAGAGAACTTATGGGAAACATTAAGAATTGATAGCTGGTGGTGATGTTATTGTTAATTGAGTTCGGGAGAAGAAAGAGTAGATGTTGCTGAAAGATTTGAATTAGGATTTAAGATTGTTGTTGAGATTATTTGGGAATTGATAATTTAAACGAGATGTTAACAGATGAAGATAAAAGGGTTGTTGTTTAATTGGAGTTGTAGTGATGTTTTGAGTTTGAAATCGAAATTGAAGAATTAGGGTTTGTAAGATGAATTATGGGAGGATCTAGAAAGTGAATCCGATGTCATGGAATGATGATTAAAGATGGGTTTAACCTAATTCCAGATACGAGGTTGAAGAATAACTTGAAATTGAGAGTAAAGATTTGGTTTTGTTTTAATGAAGATTGATGGAAGTTGGCTATGGTGAACCGAATGATTAAGGAGGAGATTATGATGGATTGGTTGAGTACAATCATTCTGAGGTAATTTTCTTCTGAATTGATTTAATAAAGTTATCTAATCTTCTCAATTGAATTTAGATGGTTGATATTTGAATTGTTATTTGAGACGAGTATGGATTTGGAAATAAACTGGTGGTGGGTTAGAGGGTTGTTGTAGAATAGGTTTGTATACGTGATTGAAATGTGAAGTTCTTCTTGAGTTGAATATATGTGTGCCGGAACTGGGAAGGCTATGGATTACAGTTGTATATGTGAAGTGGCTGCAACTTGTGATGTTGCCAAGTTTAGGTCACAATGGATGTGACTGAGATAAATATAATAGAATGGAGATGGTAGTAAGCATTCACAGTGGTGTTGCCGGGAGCTATTTGTGTTGTTTGCAGATTTTGCAGACAGGAATGAAATAAGTTAGAATGGAGTGAACTGTGGTGAAGATAATGAACTTGAGTGTGAGAGATTTGGATACAACTGCTGGTGCAGGCAGTGTGTGCAAGATATGGATTCGAATAGTAGCAATTGAAGGTTGGGTTGGTGTTGCAGCCGTGGAAGTTATATGAATGAGTATCTGCAATGAATATTTGATAAGTGGTTAGATGTGTTGAGTTGCAAAGAATATGAATGTGCAGGCAGTGTATGAAATGATGAAGTTGCAGTTACAATTCAACTTATGGGTATTTTGGGGTTCTAGTGGTGTTGTTACTGATGCTGTGATTGTAATGAATTGTTGGAGTTATCTGATAATGATTTTACAAGTGAAGTTGTGGTATGAGGGTTAGATGAGTGTGTGGAGTTGAATCTCTCTTTTAGAAGCTTAAAGCTGCAATTGCGGGTAAGCTGTAATTGTGTTTGTAATTAGATTATGAAGTTGTTTTCAATTATAGAAATCTGTTTTTATGAATAGTTTGTGTAATGATCAAATGATAGAATCATGTTTGTGAAATAGAACTAATGTTAGAGATGTAGGTGTGGTAGACTCTTTGACTTGTGCTTATGACTCGGGCCTGAACCTTGTGCCTCTCTGACTGAACAGATTCAGTCTAACTTAGTTCCTTTCTGTCTGACTTAGTAAATCTGACTAAGTTGAATCGGTGTAGATTCACCGAGTTCCCTATCTTGACCCTAATTGAATTAGTTGACCAATTTGACCTTTACTGTTGACCTGACCTTTAGACGTTGACCGTCAGTTGACCTCGTGGATTGTTAGTGACCGTTAATTGACCAGGTGGACCAGACCTTATGCTAATGGGATGAGTTAGTGGACTTGGGCTTAAAGCCAGATTTTCTATTAAACATTTTGGATCCTTATGGTATGAATTGACCTTTGATTCTTTCTACAAAGTTGTAGACATTCTTAAGACTTAGCTATCGGACTATAAGATCAACCTAATTGGATTAGTAAACTCTTAGTTATGTTAAAGAGAGAGAATGAGATACCATAATTGGTTTGGAACCATTAGATAGACTTGTATGATTCTTTTATGAGCCATTTTGGCTAGATTCTTAGAGTTCTTGTGTGATTAACAGTTAGTTATTAACAACAAGGATGAACCAGTGGATTATGGATCTCGAGGTAGGCGAGGCTTATCATCAAAAGAGGTGGGAATAAATAACGAACTCTCTTGTATTCATTATTGTTTTACAAATCAATCTTTGTGTTGTGAAGTTCATGCATATCTTTGTGTGCTTGGTGTGGTATGAGATGTGTGCCGACACAATATCAGTATTCTATGGATAGGGCGATACACCGCAATATTACCTAATGAGTGTGGTTAGCATGATTATTATTTTTTATATCAGTATTCTATGGCTAGGGTGATACACCGCAATATTACCTAATGAGTGTGGTTAGCAAGAATATTACTCTTCCCTTATGTGCGGAAACACACATCTCATACATGGATGTTTACTGTTATTTATGAATGTCTTTGAAGAAGTTTCTACGTTACGTTTTATTGTCTTTCCTTGTATTACTGAATTTCGATAAAACCTGCATTGTCTTCGAATCATATTAATGATTACTTGAAAGCTAGTTGTTATTTCTACTGGGAACCCCTTTTAGGGATGATGTGCTCACCCATTCCCACTTTCAGTTTCAGAGACAGATCAGAGTTGCGCAGCGGAAGTTTCGTGGCGTTGAGTCTTCTACTATGTTTATTATGTTGTATAATCTATTTGCAAACTGAATTACTATGGTATATGTAAAATTTGAGAGGAGTTCTTGTTTATATGTATTTCAGAGTGGGGCTAGTTTTTGGGTTAAGTTTTGTAGCAGATTTCTTAATTGAATGTTTAAGTAAATGATTTAGATCGTTAGTGCCTCATTTTTTAGTTAATCTCTTGGAATAGACAGCTGCTAGCTTTAGGGGCGCTACAAAGTTGGTATCAGAGCTCACTATTAGATCTTATATGGGAATCAATAGGAATAGCTAGTGCCAGTTAGTGAAATAGATTAGTTTAGAACTGGGTTGAGTTTGTGAGATAAATCTTAATCACTAAAAGTTATCAGTAACTGAAATAATTATTTGATTGATTGATTGATTTGTTTGTTTGATTGTTTGTATGTGTAATGAAGTAAAAATTATAGGGTACACCAATAAATTTAGCTAATAAAGACTTGAGAATAATTAATCTAAAAAGTATGAACATGTAAACAATCTAATACTAGAAAAATAGTGAGATTAGTATTATTGATAGATTTTGTAAATCACATAGAAACTTACATTGACTTATATGAAGAGTAAACAAATTATAATTACATAAATATTAATAAAATTGTTGGGACAAATAAAATTTTAATTGTAGCTAAAATAATAGTTCGACCATTAATGTTAATCATATTAAATGATAATAAAATCACAAATAATGATAATAAAAGTAATTTTAACGTGTATCAAAGGATATTGTATTTAACTTTATTTAGTTAAAAATAGTATTAGCAAATGTGTAACGGAAAAAAAAGTAATAACTAGGATCAAGTAACTTCGCAAAATTATTAGTAATTGTCCACGGTTGGATTTTTAAATTAAATAGAATTTGAAATATTTTCTTGTGCATTGAAATTAGATTGATAATATAGGATTTATTAAATTAGACCTAATGACGTGTAGATATATTGCCTAAAGTAAAAGACTAAATATCTTTGTAATCTTATACCCGAATTATCTTTAGTCTAACAAATGATCCATTAAATTTATAAAACGAAACGAGTTTACATGAATTAGTAATAATAATATTCGGATGCTTAGAGTAATATCAGAATTAAAATAAAATAAATTTGTATATAAGATACATTGAAAATAATAATAGTAATATTTAGATAATAGATATAACATTAAATTATTTTTAAATAGTACATGAATTTAAAAGTTATTTAGTTATAATAATATAGTTTCATTTGGAATTAAAATTCGATTTCATTTAAATAAATAAATAAAAATGATGACAAATAAAAATAAATTAAATTAAATTTTGATGATTAAATTGTTTAAAATATATTTTATGAAGTAAATTTACAAGACTTACACCAATTACGATAATAGTTTAGAGAATTAATTAATCTTAATAAATTAATACTTAGTTAAGCCAGCACTGGGGAATAGTGAGGTTGGTAATTCTTGTGTGTTCAGGTGATACTTGTTACATAGTAGGCATTGTCGGGCGTCATGAACCTAGACAGGGCAACTGCATTCTTGTATCACTATGCATAGAAGGGAGACTTACTTCTATTAGTGGACCGATAGATCCCAAATTTTTACTTAGAAACTTATTTATAGAGTATTTTCTCTCGTAATTAGAACCTGTAATTTATTGAAATGGAAATTAGTATTTTGAACATGGAGCCACAAATCTTAGTTGTAGAAAGCCATGTAGGTTTGTGCTTTGTTTTCTTGTTGTTTGCGCTTAGAGAAGAGATAAGGTTATTCTTTAAGGTGGGAAGTCTTATGAAGACCAGAAGGATTGGTTTGATTTTCGAGGAAGAAAATGAATAAGGTGGGGAGAATGTAAGGACCCTCAAGCTCGTCAACGCTATTAGACCGGTCAAGAGACGATTTAGCCAATAATAACTAGATTAGTTTAACATGGACTTTAATTAATAAGAATTAATCTAACAACGATCTAGATACGAAACTAGTACCGTTAGATAGAACTCGAAAAGTTTCGCGAAATGGGCTACTCGAACGTGTCATTCGGATACCGGACGAAGAAGATATCATCAGATTACCGACTGGCACTGCCCTTATCGTTTGGATGGGTTCCTTTATCATTTCTGGTTGGCCTTATCTCTAGATCGAGCAGATAAACTCGATTTCTTTTATATTCTTCTCAATTCTTCTTCTTTCTTCTTCTTCTTCTTCTTCTTCTATTGATCGCCTCCGGCAATTTCGTTTGATGATTCCGAGGTCGAAATTGAATAGAGATTATGGGAAACATTAAGAATTGATAGCTGGTGGTGATGTTGTTGTTAATTGAGTTCGGGAGAAGAAAGAGTAGATGTTGCTGTAAGATTTAAATTAGGATTTGAGATTGTTGTTGAGATTATTTGAGAATTGATAAGTTAAATGAGATGTTAACAGATGAAGATAAAAGGGTTGTTATTTAATTGGAGTTGTAGTGATGTTTTGAGTTTGAATTCGAAATTGAAGAATTAGGGTTTGTAAGATGAATTATGGGAGGATCTAGAAAGTGAAGCCAATGTCATAGAATGATGATTAAAGATGGGTTTAACCTAATTCCAGATACGAGGTTGAAGAATAACTTGAAATTGAGAGTAAAGATTTGGTCCTGTTTTAATGAAGATTGATGGGAGTTGGCTATGGTGAACTGAATGATTAAGGAGGAGATTATGATGGATTGGTTGAGTACAATCATTCTGAGGTAATTATCTTCTGAATTGATTTAATAAAGTTATCTAATATTCTCAATTGAGTTTAGATGGTTGATATTCGAATTGTTATTTGAGATGAGTATGCATTTGGAAATAAACTGGTGTTGTTATGGGTTAGAGGGTTATTGTAGAATAGGTTTGTATATGTGATTGAAATGTGAATTTCTTCTTGAGTTGAATGTATGTGTGCCGGAACTGGGAAGGCTATGGATTGCATTTGTATATGTGAAGTGGCTGAAACTTGTGATGTTTCCGAGTTTAGGTCACAATGGATGTGACTGAGATAAATAGAACAAAATGGAGATGGTGGTAAGCAGTGACAGAGGTGTTGCCGGGAGCTGTTTATGTTGTTTGCAGATTTTGCAGATAGGAATGAAATGAGTTAGAATGGAGTGAACTGTGGTGAAGAGAATGAACTTGAGTGTGAGAGATTTGGATACAACTACTGGTGCAGGCAGTGTGTGCAAGATATGGATTCGAATAGTAGCAATTGAAGGTTAGGTTGGTGTTGCAGCCGTGGAAGTTATTTGAATGAGTATCTGCAATGAATATTTGATAAGTGGTCAGATTTGTTGAGTTGCAAAGAATATGAATGCATAGGCAGTGTATGAAATGATGAAGTTGCGGGTACAATTCAACTTATGGGTATTTTGGGGTTCTAGTGGTGTTGTTATTGATGTTGTGGTTGTAATGAATTATTGGAGTTATCTGATAATGATTTAACAAGTGAAGTTGTGGTATGAGGGTTAAATGAGTGTGTGGAGTTGAATCTCTCTTGTAGAAGCTTAAAGCTGCAATTGCGGGTAAGTTGTAATTGTGTTTGTAATTAGATTATGAAGTTGTTTTCAATTATAGAAATCTGTTTTTATGAATAGTTTGTGTAATGATCAAATGATAGAATCAGGTTTGTGAAATAGAACTAATGTTAGAGCTGTAGGTGTGGTAGAATCTTTAGCTTGTGCTTATGACTCGAGCATGAACCTTATGCCTGTCTGACTGAACAGATTCAGTCTAACTTAGTTTCTTTCTGTCTGACTTAGTAAATATGACTAAGTTGAATCGGTGTAGATTCACCGAGTTCCCTATCTTGACCCTAATTGACTCAGTTGACCGATTTGACCTTGATTGTTGACCTGACCTTTAGACATTGACCGTCAGTTGACCTCGTGGACTGTTAGTGACCGTTAGTTGACCAGTTGGACCAGACCTTGTGCTAATGGGCTGAGTTAGTGGACTTGGGCTTAAAGCCATATTTTCTATTAAACATTTTGGACCCTTATTGTCTGAATTGACCTTTGATTCTTTCTACAAAGTTGTAGACATTCTTAAGACTTAGCTAACGGACTATAGGATCAACCTAATTGGATTAGTAAGCTCTTAGTTATGTTAAAGATAGAGAATGAGATACCATAATTGGTTTGGAACCATTAGATAGACTTGTATGATTCTTGTATGAGCCATTTTGGATAGATTCTTAGAGTTCTTGTGTGATTAACAGTTAGTTATTAATAACGATCGATTCAAGGATGAACCAGTGAATCATGGATTTCGAGGTAGGCGAGGCTTGTCATTAAAAGAGGTGGGAATCAATAACGAACTCTCTTGTATTCATTATTGTTTAACAAATCAATTTTTTTGTTGTGAAGTTCATGCATATCTTTGTGTGCTTGGTGTGGTATGAGATGTGTGCCGACACAATATCAGTATTCTATGGCTAGGGCGATACACCGCAATATTACCTAATGAGTGTGGTTAGCACGAATATTATTCTTCCTTTATATCAGTATTATATGGCTAGGGCGATACACCGCAATATTACCTAATGAGTGTGGTTAGCACGAATATTACTCTTCCCTTATGTGCGACAACACACATCTCATACATGGATATTTACTATTATTTATGAATGTCTTTGAAGAAGTTTCTACGTTACGTTTTATTGTCTTTCCTTGCATTACTGACCTCATTGTGGCGCGTGGTTTGATCAAAATATACTTCTGATGCTTAGGTATCAAAGTTTAGGCATTGCAAACTCATATCACGCCACAATGGTGAAACACGAAGGAAATGTGAAAGATGCACATTCTTGCGCATCACTTACAAAGGACCCTTTAGCCTATAGGGACTAGGCATATTGCTTAGGCATGACCTTACGATACGAGTTGGCTTTAGTTAGTTGTCCCAACACGGATGAATTACGGTTAGTGCTTGATCCCTTCAAGATACGAAGGAGAGTACGTAGGCAGCCGCAATAAGTTGCATCATTTATGTTCTAGCACGTTGCCGCTTATTTTATCTAATTGCGAAGTGATTACGACATTATTGTAACTTATATAATCTACGCTCGACAAGGTGATACTAGAGATAATTGTTGTCGTACTTGATAAGGCAAGTTGCAGTCCATTCCTTGGATGCTCATACTTCATATCGAGCCATTCGACGTAGGCATGCACCAATGGCGCATTGGGCATGGCCAGGAAAGCAAGTTATATCAGTGATTCAGTATGCAAATTAAGGGATCTTGCATTAGCCATTGGTATCACAAAGATGATACCAGACTAGTACGATATGAACGTGACTCATGCACTCTTAGTACAAGAAAGATCGATGCATGCTTTCAGCAATTTCTACATTAAGTAGGGAGTTGGAAATAATCATGCATGTCCTATGCGCAAGACCAAGGAATGTACTATGCCTGGAAAAGACTCGGCAACTAGTGATGCATGATAATGCATTGATATTAGCCTTTATGGCTTTATATCCTTCGTAGAACAAGGGTATGTTGGAACAATGTGGAAGCTAATAAATTTTAAGGCAGCATACTTGCAAAAGAAAATAGCCGTGTGCTTACGAATCTAAAAAATAAGCTTTACGGCCCGGTTACTAGTATCGTAGTGGCGTATCAGGGAGTTATTGTCTTCCCTTGCACGTTAGGAGTAATTTTCTGGTCCGTAACAATTGGTATCATAGAAAGCTTCGATATAACTCTAGGGATTGTGCGTAATGGCTCGTCATTGCGTATTTTTCCTTGAAAGAAAAGGATAAAGTTGGAGAGTAGGCCGACTTTTGCCCGGAAAGGAGTTTGTAACTTCTATGCCAGTTACTTTTCAAATCAAGTTGAGCTTGTTTAGGTTGAAAAGATGAGGGTACCCAAATACACCACAATCTTTAATTTATCCACCTATAAGTCCTCTTACCGAAAGTGATTATAGACAAAATTGAGACAATACTACAAATTGGTATTCACACTGGATACGAGATCGAGACAATACAACAATATAAGTGTGATTACTTGATAATATGTTCGGACTTAACCAAACTCTATAGGATCACTATCAAGTAATACGGAGTTAATGTTTGTATAATTTACTTTAAATTATAATAACAACAATTATAATTGTGGAAAAGAAAACTAAATTACACAACAAGATTTTGTTAACGAGGAAACCGCAAATTCAGAAAAACCCCGGGACCTAGTCCAGAATTGAATACTCTGTCATGAAACAAAATTGTATATCAAACTAACATAATAACCTTCTCTTCCTAACTTAAGGATGAGCCTAAAATATTTTTGATTTATTTCTCAACTTTCAGTTCAAACAAGGAGACATCTATAAGAAGCTTGTCAAATTAGTCCTGCATCCATTGGGTGTAAAACAACCAATGAGCATCCCTAAAGAAAGAAATAAAAAATTTGTCAAATACCCACAAAACGGGTTTGACCCGAAAGACAAAATACCCATAACAGAGTGGGCTTGAATTTAACTACAAATAGCCCAGAAACTGATATTCACATACTATGTATGTGACAATACCCCTCCCTTTGGCAGATTCTTGTCCTCAATGATGAAATCAGGGAACTGCACTTGGATGTGGCTTAAGTCTTCCCATGTTGCATCTTCTGGTGGTACACCAGCCCATTGAATGAGAATCTGGGAGATAGTATGGTCATCTCTGAGAATTTTTCTGGTATCCAAGGCTGCCACTAGAGTAAATATAAATGTACCTGCAGAATCCACCACTGGCAGTTGAAGGGTTGTGGTAGCATGTTGGCCAAGTTTCTTTTTTAATTGAGAAACATGGAAAACTGGGTGGATTCGAGAACCAACAGGGAGTTTGAGCTTGTAAGCTACAAAACCAACCTTCTGCAGCACTTCAAATGGTCCAAAAGATATAGCATACAACTTCATATTTGCCCTGAGAGCAACAAAGGACTGTCTATAAGGCTGTAATTTCAAGAATACCAAGTCTCCCACTATAAAATATCTGTTAGTCCTCTTAGCATCTGCAAAGTGTTTCATTCTTTGTTGGGCTTTGGATAATCCTTGAGTAGTTGAAGCTTGTGATCCCTTTCCTTGAGATAATCTTGTACAACAGCAACTGATGTGGTAGCATGAACTGGGAATGCCAAGTGAGGTGGAATGTACCCATATAGAGCTTGGAATGGTGTCATCTTAAGGTTGGTGTGAAAATTAGTATTAAACCACCATTCTGCCAAAGCTAGCCAACTGAGCCACAATTTAGGGATAGAACCAGTCATACACCTCAAGTATTGCTCCAAACATGCATTTTTTCTCTCAGTTTGCCCATCAGTTTGTGGGTGGTAAGAAGTACTGAGAGTTAGTTGAGTGCCCAATGATTTAAATAAGTGCTGCCAGAAATGACTAAGAAATACCTTATCCCTGTCAGAGATGATTGAGCTGGGAAGACCATGGAGCTTGAATATGTGATGCATAAATTCCTTAGCCATAAAGATTGCAGTGAATGGATGACTTAATGAAATAAAATGACTATATTTAGTCAACCTGTCAACCACCACCAAGATAACACTCTTCCTGTAAGATATGGGTAAACCTTAAATAAAATCCATGGATATGTGTTTCCAAGCTGTGTCTGGGATTGGTAAAGGTTGTAGGAGGCCAGCAGGTGAAGAATGTTCACTTTTGTTGCATTGACAGATATCACATTGAGAAACAAACTGAAAAATGTCTTCTTTCATCTTAGGCCAATAAAAACAAGCAATGGCTCTATTATAGGTGCCTAACATGCCAGAATGGCCACCCACAACTGAGGAATGCACATAATGTATAATCTGAGTCCTAACTTGGAGTGGGGAGCTAACATAAATTCTTGATTTGTACCTGAGTATGCCATTGGTCAAGGAGTACTGAGGATGGGCTGGTGAGATAAGCAATTGAGAGATGAGTTTTTGAGCAGTAGTGTCATCAGCATAACTTGAAATGATGTCTTGAGCCCATTAGGGTTGAGCCACTGATAATGATTGGCACACAAAAGAATCATGGAGAACTCTGGACAAGGTATCAGCTGCTTTATTCTCTAAACCCTTTTTATACTTGATAATGTAGTCCAAACCCAAGAGTTTCATAAGCCATTTCTGTTGCAACACAGTAGTGATTCTCTGTTCCATGAAGTACTTCAAGCTTTGATGGTCAGTGTATATGATAAACTGATGATGAGATAAATAGTGTTTCCACTTATGAACTGACATGACAATAGCCAACAATTCTTTTTCATAAGTGGATAAAGCCAGAGCTTGAGGTCCAAGGGGTTTGTTGTAGAAGGCTATAGGCTGACTAGATTGTATCATAACTGCTCCAACTCCTGTAGAATAAGCATCAGTTTCAAGAACAAATAGTTGGGAGAAATCAGGCAATGTCAATACTGGGGCAGATGTCATGGAAGTTTTAAGAGCTTCAAAATCTTTGAAGGCTGATGGTGACCAAGAAAAAGAATCATTCTTTAACATGTTAGTCAAAGGTTTTCTAATGTTTCCATAACCTCTGATGAACCTTATATAATAACCAGTCAAACCCAGAAATCCTCTCAATTGCTTCAGTGTAGTGGGTTGTGGCCATTGTTGCATTGCAACAATCTTGTCAGGGTCAGCAGCTACACCTCAGAAGTGATTAAATGCCCCAAATAAGCTAGCTTGGACTGAGCAAAACAACATTTGTTCTTGTTGTCAAATAGAGAATGTTGTCTTAATAATGAGAGTGTTTGAGCTAAATGCACTGAATGCTCCTCTAAGGATTTACTATAGATCAAAATGTCATCAAAAAACACCAAAATAAACTTCCTTTAGAATGGTTTAAAAATAGTGTTCATGAGTGACTGAAATGTGGCAGGTGCATTTGTTAAGACAAATGGCATGACTCTAAATTCATAATGACCTTGATGGGTTCTAAAAGCAGTCTTATGAATGTCAGCAATATTCATTAAGATTTGATAATACCCAGATTTTAGATCAATTTTTGTAAAAATGATAGCACCATGAAGTTCATCCAGTAAGTCATCAATCAAAGGAATTGGAAACTTATCTTTGATGGTGATATCATTCAATTTTCTATAATCAACACAGAATCTCCAAGAGTCATCCTTCTTCTTGACTAAAAGTATTGGTGAAGCAAAGGGACTATGGCTGTCTTGAATAAAGCCAGCATCTAGCATTTCTTGAATTAGCTTTTCAACTACTGATTTTTGTAGATGAGGGCACCTATATGTCCTTTGAGAGATGGGTGTAGAATTAGGTTTCAAAGGTATTTGGTGATCCAAAGCTCTCTAAGAAGGAAAGGATGTAAGTGGTTCAAAGACATCAGCATATGAGTATGATAAGGTGGAGAATGTAGGATGAATTGGTTTAAGAGGAGTAGTGGAAACAGAAACAAATTGGCCAATGATAGTAGGAGTATTATTTTTCAAGAATTTAAGGAAAGTGTTACCACTAATCATGCTGCAAGAAGGTGTTGTGGAGCTGCCTTGTAGAGTGATATGGTGCCCTTGGTGAAAGAATGACAGCTTCAGGTCATCTAAATTAAATGTGATGTCACCCAATTTTTTAAGCCAATCCACTCCCGGAACCATGTCACAACCACCAAGTGGTAAAACTCTCAAATATCCCATAAATTTGTAGCCCTGCATATGCCATTCCAATTGATTTCAGATGCCTTGGATGATGGTTGAATCCCCATTAGCAACTGTGACCATTATTTGCCCTTTGGACTCAATAGGAAGTTGTAAGTTTTCAGCTAATTTAGCATCAATAAAACTGTGGGTACTACCAGTGTCGATGAGTATAAGTATATCATAAGAGTGAAGTTGTCCAGGCACTCTGATAGTATTTTGGGTTACCAATCCAGTTAAAGCATGTAAAGATATTTCCATAGAAGATAACCCCGTGGAGGGAGGAGAGCAACATCTTCTTCAAGGTATTCAGAAAAAGGAGAAACAATGTCATCATTAGCTACCAACATGAATAGTTGTTGAGTCTTGCAAATGTGACCCTGTTTGTAAAGTTCATCACAGTTATAGCATAAACCTTTGTCTCTTCTCACCTTCATTTGAGCTGGAGTAAGCCTTTTAATGGGAGGTATGGATGATTCCGGTTTAGGTGTAGAAGGAAGTGTAACAAATGGTTTAGAGTTAGAAAAAGGTGTTTTAGGTGGAGTGGAGAGTGGAGTTAAAAGTGGTTTAGAAGTGGAGGAAGAGGGTAAATACTGAGTGGAAGATGGTTGAAATGGTATAGTAAATAGCTTATAATGTTTGTATTGAAATTCAACAGAAGCTTGTTGCATTTTAGCTAAGTAGAAGGCATCTGTATCTGAGGTAGGATTAAACATTTGTACAGAATTAAGAAACTCTTCCTTTAACCCACTGACAAAGCTCATGGTGAAATAATCTTCAGAAAGACTGGGATTAAGAGCTTTCATTAAGGCTTTTAATGACTCACAGCGTTCATAATATTCTTCTACAGTGGTAATCTGAGCCAATTTGTTAAAGATGCCTACATAATTATCATAATCTATGTATTCAAAGAGACAACAAACATCATATGAAAATTGAGACCAATCGATGAAAGGCTTACCCTCCTGATAATCTAAAAACCATGAATATACTTTTCCATCAAAGTGAATAGAAACTAGATCGACCTTATGAAATTCATCAATGGAATTTAACTGAAAGTATCTATTGCACTTACGAATCCAACCCCTAGGATTAGAACCATCAAATAAAGTAAAATCAATTTTGGGGTGTCGAGAATATTTACCAGGCTGATGAATTAGCTCTTGAGAATTTGGAGTTGCAATTTGTTCTGGATTTTTCGGCAGAACTGGAGTAGTAGGAATACCAAGCCATTGACATAATAAGGCAATCATAGTGATAGATTCCTTAACAGGAAGAAGATCACTAGATAATGTACGAACCTCAGAAGAGATGGTCTTAACAGCCTCTTCTAGTGTGATCAATCGATCTGAGTGAGTCTGCAACTGAGCTGCAACCTCTTTTATTGTAGTAGCTTTATCAACACCTCCGGTCATAACTACAGGTAATCAGGATCAAAAATGGCTGATACCAATTGTCATGAAACAGAATTGTAGATCAAAATAACACAATAACATTCTCTTCCTAGCTTAAGGATGAGCCTAAAATATTTTTGATTTATTTCTTAACTTTCAGTTCAAACAAGGAGACAGCTATAAGAAGCTTGTCAAATTAGTCATGCATCCATTGGGTGTAAAATAACCAATGAGCAACCCTAAAGAAAGAAATAAAACAGTTGTCAAATACCCACAAAACGGGTTTGACCCGAAAGATAAAATACCCATAACAGAGTGGGCTTGAATTTAACTACAAATAGCCCAGAAACGGATATTCACTACTATGTATGTGACACACTCCCAGAATTAAGCCATTATACAAAATCTAAAGAAACTTTATATAGTTGAGACCAAGCAACTAAACCTATAATTCACTTAGTTTCTTCTGTATCCATGCGCTTCCGACATTCAATAAGTGCACGCACTGGAACAATTCCTTTGGATCGTGTTCCAAACAGTAAATGAACAACAAATTTATTTGGTAACAACTCTATTGATTCTTTCAGATAAAGATATCTCAAGTCATAAGCAAAGGCTCTTCTGTTTAACAAATAAACTCATTTGCCTGGTCAGATCAATCTATCCAATAACTACCGAAATAACAGAATTTAGATTTGCAATCAATCAATATAGAATCAAACAATAAACTATAAGGTGATGCCGATCTTATACAACTAAATAATCAAATAAATCTGATTCTAGTTGGATCCCAGCCGATCAAGGTTTGTGCACACCCAAAGATATAAAATCCAAATAAGAAATCTTCTTTAATCTTCAATAAACACCTGTACAAAACCACTTGAATCTCTTGTAATCAATCATATACATAATGGAGTCTGTTAACAATGGATTATCACAAGATATCTTTAGATCTACAAACAGTTCTAAAGATCTCGTCGACACTTCGATCTAGTTTGAGTGAATCTTATATTAGAAGAGAAGATTCTCATGAATAAACAAACTAGGTGCAATCAAAGTTCAACAACCGTTAGTCAATCAAATCAATCGAAAACTAAAATAAACTGCAATTATCTAGTTTCCCACCAACGGTACGCGTAGAGCTTCTTGATCCCACAGAAGACTTTAAATGAGCGGTCGTAAGAGATTTCGCCTAATTAGGGTACTTTCCTCTCCGAATAGACTGCTCCACCAGAAAAAACAAAAATATGAAGTTTGCATGGCTCTTAGGATAGTTTTCTCGAAATGAAAACTTGGGTATTTATAGACCAAGGATGTTTGGACACCAAGGAATTTCCAAAACCGAATATTCTCAAGATATGCAATAAATGCCCAAATCAATTTTCATAATTCCTGGAAATGCTTTGTCCAATATTTACCGAAATCTCACTAGAAAATTTCCAATTAGTAAATGCACATTACCAATTTTTATTTTCCAGAGATATGCATTTAATTGCTGGTAATTAAAAGCATATAAAACTAATAACCTTAATTAAAAGATTCTTAATTTATTTTGGTCCTGGATCTCCTTAAGTTATTAAGGAATATCTTTGAACAATAAAAGGTAAGAGTTACTAATCATGTTCAAAATATGTTGACATATTTTCTTTGCAAATCCTTTTTCATATTTACAATCTTGGAATCGATTATACCACACTTCCAAACAAGTTTAGAATTGGTCCATTTGTATTCCAAGACAACTATGTGATTGATCAAATCTCAAATCACTAATAATGGGTTTACGGTTCTATCAAACACAAGGATCGGTTGTACCTTAATGTGGTTACTGGGACCAGTTACATCAGTTACCAGGATAGTTTACATCAATTACCAGGACCGGTTACCACATACTCATGGTATTACTTGTGATCGGTTACATAAGTCACTAGGATCGGTTACACCAATTACTAGGACCGGTTACGCTAATTACAAGGATCAATTACACAACTCTTTTGTGATGGGTCACACTAATTACTAGGATCGGTCACACCAATTAAAAATATCGATCATACCATCTAAGGTGATTACTTAGGATCGTTTACACTGATAAAAGTCATACCAATACATAAGTCAGGCACTGTGATTAGTTATACCAAGATACATAACAATTTATGATCGGTTCTACTAACTCACACATATTGGTAATCCTGAGATATGCAATGAATAAAAATACCAATAAGCTTAGTGATTTCCATTTTGATTTATAAAACAAGTTTATGAATGTACTTCCTTTAAACAAATGTAAACATTGTTTCCTAAGATGAAATCTTCACCTTTACCCATACACATAATCACAATACCATTCATGCGATTATGTCGATGTCATAAATATACGAAGTTCAAAAGATAAGCGTTATACTTTGTATCCTAATTCCTTAACACTATGATCATGTGGTCATGTCTTACTACTAGAGTATAATCATTCACAACTTTGCAGTTATGTTTTCAATATAGCACGACTTGAAAGATACGTTAGGAATGAAACAATTCAAGTCAAATATTACTAACCTCAAGAGGAAGGATTATGTTGTCGTTGTAGCTTGTTGCTTCTTCACATTCTTCAAGTCTTCGAGTAATACTTGTATGTCTCATAATCCTAGACTTTCTAGTCTAACCTATACGAAGTTGTCTCTAGTTACATAATCAAGCGACTCTTAGATGAGTTTTGATTCACTAAAATATGACAACCAAACTTGACATACCAACGCTTGGTGGGTTCAACCGAGCTATGCTCTAACAGTCTCCCCCTTTGTCAATTTTAGTGACAAAACTCTTAATACATATGGATAAAAAAGTTACAAGAATTTATTACACATACGCTTGATTCCAAGTTTCAACAGCATAATAACCTGCATATATTCAATCCATAAATGCCGATGTTGACATTTGAATAACAAAACTAGTACTCCCCCTAAGATAGGTAGATTTTCAATCCGAATATTTTTGTTATTCCCATTTTGTAGTCAAGATAACTATAAAAACAATATGATATGTTGCTCCCCCTTAGTCAATGCTTTACTCTTTTGTTAGTTATAATATTTAAGCACAATTTTCCTTTCCTTAGTGATTACAAATCACTTATTTACTTCATATATCTCTCCCCCTTTTCGTCACAAAATGACAAAGGTTCGAGCAAATAAAGGTCAAACCGAAAGGATCATACAAATCTAAAAGACTTGTACAACCTATAAGAGTCAAGCACGAAGGTTACACATACCATTTTAGATAACCAATGTCAAAACCAAAACTACAAGTAATTTGGTTTTAAAATGTTATCAAGGAAATAATTTCCCGAAGCAATTTTCCCTAATAGTTTAACAAATTGACTAAGAAACTTAGTTCCCTTATTTTTGGGGTAAAAACTGATTCTGCTGGTTTTTGTTAATTTGGGTGTGCCGTCGAGAAAGGAATCTAAACCCTAAACAAATGCACTACACGGGAGTATTTTAGAGTAGAGATATCAATTTGTACAATCCTGGCCTAAACCAAGAAATGGTCGTTCCAGTCTTGCTTCAGTTAAAAAATCAAGGACAAGGGTTGATCTTAAATAGGGAAGCGAAGAAGGTGTTGAGATCGGAATGGTTAACTCTGAAGGTGTGGTTGTTTTATGACTTGTATCATAATATGAAACTGGCTTACAAAATGTAAGCTATCAGTTCTTGGTATTTTTCTGGATACTTGTGTTGATAACCAAAACTCTGTTATTGGTTGAAATAGGTTGAAAACCTATTTATATCAGTCATAGTAGCACGTACCCTGATCTCATATGAACTGGGAATAGTTGAGTGATGGAGGAGTGGGATCGTGCAGGACAGTGAAAACCATGTCTCCACTATGAGGGGAATACTGGGTGGTTTCGTCCCACTACTTCATCACTAACTGCCCGCCTTTCCTGATAATTTATTGTAATGGGCATGTTGCACGCCACATGTTGTAAACCGCCAGACCAATACCCTGATGAACATCCCCCAGTTTGTGACATATTTGATGTCTCGAATATTTTTGTGGAAAACATGAAGCAAGTTGTTGAGTAGGTCTTGCTTACAAGACCTAATTATTCTGACCAATCATGCACAAGCTAGGTGGCGGGTAGTCATGTGTGATGAGTCGGGTCATGGGACTTGCCACAAAGAATATCATGTAAGGCCATTAGGTTAAATAACTAAGTTATTTTGTGAAGCCGATATTCATAAAATATTGTATGTATTCGATGCATGCAAAGCATCGCTTTTAAGCAAGCAACTCAAAATAATAGATGCATGTGAAGCATCGTTGTATTGAGCCTGTCTTGGTTGGTCGCGGAACCTAATGTCATGAAAAGAGCATGACCGGCCACTTTCAGGAAGTCGTTGGGAACTATTTGTGCATGCCAAATGTAGGTCGGTCGGTCCCTATAGGAGAGTGATGTATGGTAGCCATTTTGACATCCTATTGGTCGGTCCAGGTTAAATTTAGACCGGTGAAATTAGCTAGCCAAATCGGATGGCTGAGATGATTTGGGGCAGTTATTGGTTGCCGCTAATTTATTTAAAACTTCTACAAGAGGCCCGGCCAGCCATCTTTGGGCAATCGTTTAGGATCCATATGGGCAGGGCGCGGCATGGCCGATTGTTCCTTATGTAATGGGGGTGGCCGTTGATTATGGCCACATATTGTTGTCTACCTAAAATAAGAGTTAGGACGGCCGATTCGACTGGCGAAGTTAGGCGGCCGAGATGATTTTGCGGCAGTTAATGGCTGTCGTTGATTTAATTCAGGTTTTCAAAACCGTGTGACCAACCTATATTGGGCTAACGTTTTTTGGTGTTAGCCGCGCGCTGAGAGTTGTTTGACCGGCCAGCACAATAGTCGGGTTGATGGTGAGTGTATCCGTACCTTGCCCGTTGATTGAGATTGAATCTAGGCCAGTTAATTATACTGTCGAATTTGGACGGCCGAGATCATTTTGCGGCATTAATGTAATGCTACTAACATAAATTAGGGTTTTGTAACCCATGCGGCTAGCCTTTGAGCAATCGGTTTGATATGCTCCTGACATATCGTGGGAAGTTCGACTGGCCGGGGATGGAGATGGGTTGCTGGCGAGCATGTCGGCACCTCGTTGGCCGTCCAAAACAAAATCTAAGCCGTCCAATTCGGCTGGAGAAGTTGGAATGATGCGACGAGTTTGAGACTGCCATGGACAGTCTTGACTCGTTGAACTTCTTTTTATTAGCGCGACTAGCCTAGATCAGGATATTGATCAGGGATGTTGCTGGCGGGAAAAGAGGATTCCGATTGGCTGGAATGATGGTAGACCCTCTGGTGGACATCATGAAGTTTGCTTGGTCTCTTTGAGAAGAGGCCAAGCTTATTGAGTTGGCCGACCAAATCGTGTGGCCATGATTGTTGACATGGGAAGCTTATATTAAATTCCTTAATGAATTAGGTGTTTCGACCAGCCAACTTCCAACTTTATTTAAAAGTCAATGTGGCGCATTTAAAGCGATCTAATTAGTCGATAGGAAAGAGGGGCCAACAAGTAATAATATGGGGTGTGGCTGGCCAGCCAAGTGGTGTGGCTGCGCCTCCTTTTTTTGCTGCTTTTATTTGTCGTAGTTTCTCTTACTTCTTGTTTTCTACTTTTGGTAGGATTTTTCTCCTACTAATCCATGGCGGATCAATTTTGAAAAGACGAGGGCATCCAAATACACCACAATCTTTTTATTTGATCACAACCTATCCAATCTCTACCGTGTATAAATCTCTTGGAGCAACAATCACTCAAGGAATATTTCAACATGGTGTCCACTTGAAATAGGGTAAGTCTGGACTGGCCTAATAATGTGAGAGTATCAAAGTCAAGTGGATAAATCCAATACACTTTGTGTGATCGTCTATGGATATGAAATTGAGACAATACTACGACAAAGTGTTCACTTGATAACCGAAACCTTATAAGATAAATATCAAGTGCCTAGTTAACGTACAAGTGTAATTACTTTAATTATAATATAAAAACAATTATAATGCGGAAATAAAGTAAAGCAGACACCAGAATTTTGTTAACGAGGAAAACTACAATCTTGTAGAAAAACCCCGGGACCTAGTCAAGTTTTGAATACTCAATGAATTAAGACGCTAGAAAAAGTAAACCTGCAACTTCGTGTAGACAATACTAAGTAAACTAAAATCCTAGCTACTCAGCTTCAGCAGTATTCTAGTTTAGATAATATATAGCAGAACCGAAGTTCTCAATAGATATTTGATACTAGATATCCTAGCAGAACAGGCGTTATCTTTAGGACTAAATCTAATATATCTTCTTAATAGTTCATAATAACTTTTTCAACCAATCTTTCAAATGGAAAGACAAGATTCCTTTGGATCGTATTCCAAACAGTAAAGGATAAACTGTTTGGTAAGTAAACTCACTTTATAATCACAATACTGAAATATATGATAAAAACACAGTAAAGGATCTTCTATTTTTAAGACTTGTTACCAGATCCGAAGTTCCTCGGCTACAAGATCAAACAAGACAATGATTACCAAAATAATCAATCTTGATTACAAGGTTTATGATAAAATCACAAACTACTTATTGATCTAAAAAGGGTTATATTTATTGAAAATAAACAACCTCTTAATCCCGGAAAATCAAGTCACGGAAATTACACCAAGATCAAAACAGAAGAACAAAAGTCTTCAAATCTTCAAAGTCTTCAATCTTTGATTTAATCTTCAAAGTAACAACCTGCAATATCAAACTTGATTCCTTATTGATTTGTCGCACAGAACAGAGTCTGTTAACAATGGAAAATCAATGAATTTATCTTACGGATCAAGAAAAACTTAGATCCGTAGAAACATCAAATCTTTGATGTAGTTTGAGTGAGCCTTATATCAGAAGAGAAGGTTCTCAAGAATAAACAAACTAGGTGCAATCAAAGATTCAACAACCATTAGTCAATCAAATCAATAATCAAAAACTAAAATAACAATGTAATCATCTAGTTTCCCACCAACGGTACTAATAGAGCTTCTCAATCCCAAAGAAGTCTTTAAATTGAGCGGTCGTGAGAGATTTCGCGTAATTAGGTTACTTTCCTCTCTGAATAAGCGGCTCCACTAGTAACAACATAACTAGGTAGTTTTGCTGGTTCTGAGGATTATTTTGCTTAAAATGCAAACTTAATACTTATAGACCAAGGAAGTTTGGGCACCTAGGAATTTCCAAAACCGAAAATATTCTCAAGATATGCAATATATTACCAAATTCAGTTTCCATAATTCCTGGAAATGCTTTGTCCAAATATTGACTGAAATCTCATTAGAAAATCTCCAATTAGTAAACGCACATTACTAATTTTTATTTTCTAAACATATGCGATTTAATTGCTGGAAATTAAAATCATATAAAACTAAAAACCTTAATTAAAATATTCTCAATTTATTTCGATCCGGGATACTCCTTTAGCTATTAAGAAATATCTTTGAACAATAAAAGATAAGAATTACTGCACATGTTAAAGTATGTCGACATCTTTACTTGGTAAATCCTTTTTCACATTTACCATCTTGGAACCGATTTTCCACACTTCCAAACAAGTTTAGAATTGGTTCATCTGACTTCCAAGAACTATGTGATTGATTAGCCTATCAAATCACCAAATATGGGTTTCACGGTTCTACCAAAACAAGTTTCGGTTCTACCTCCATGTGGGTACTAGAATTAGTCACGCTAGTTACCAAAACTTGGTTGACTAGATACTAGGACCGGTTTCCACATATATATGGTATCTAACTTGTATTTGGTGCACATGTTCATATGATTGGTTCCCAATAACTAAAAACGTGTTGCACATGTTCATAGGATCGGTTCCCAATAACTAAAAACTTGTTTCACTTCTTACAAGGATCGATTCCCCTTTTGTGATCGGTTGCACCTCTTACTAGGATCGGTTCCCCTTTTCCTAGAGTTGGTCATACCAATTACAACAAATCGATCATACTATCTTAGGTGATTACAGAAGATCAGTTTCACTAATAAAAGTCATACCAATACGAAAGTCAGGCCTTGTGAATAGTTTTACCAAGATACATAAACATGTTTTGAGTGGTTATACTAAACACACATTTGGTAATTCAAAAATATTTGCAATGAATAACAATACCAATAAGCCTAGCGGTTTCCCTTTCGATTCATAAAAAAAGTTTATGAATTGTACTTCCTTTAAAAGAATGTAAAAACATTGTTTCCTAGGACGAAATCTTCACCCATACCCATACATAATCACAATAGCATTCATATGATTATATCGCATGTTGTGTTTTCAATCTAAAAGATTTGAAAGACACAAAATAGAAATGGAACAATTCAAGTCGTAGTTACTAACCTCAAGCAGAAGGATAATGTTTTTGTTGTCTTCAATCCATCTTCAGATCTTTGTGAGTAACTAGAGAAAAATAATTCTATCATTTCTTGTCTAACCAATCAAAGTTTACTTATTAAGCGACTCGAGTTTTGGAACTAAATATGACATACCAACGCTTGTTGGGTTCAACCTGTAGATGGTGGATTTTCGACAAAGGCTAAAATCATAAACCCATAATTATAAGAACTTCTGATCCAACAATCAGATGCGAGTATTGAGACACGGGTCTCTCATCGAATCCTATGATTGAGAATACTTTCTCTCAGAGTACATGTAGATATGTGGTCTCATGGCTATACAACAACATATCTCATGAATACTGAACACTTCAGTAATTATTTCTATATAGTATCACGGGATGGACGGCTCCTAGACAGCTTGCTCTGCTAGTATAGAGCGATAACGTATTTAGGATACAAACAACGAGTTTACCATGACTATATAAAGGATATGAAGCTCCAACAAGCTCATATCGGAATAATTAATGCTCCTAGACAGCTTACTCTGCTAGTATAGAGACATAAGTTAATTATTCCTAAATTCTTGGATTCTTCCACAGAATTTTCGAAAATATTCAAAAAATTTCGCAGATATTTCATTAATGCAAACCATGGTTCTTCCCAGCAGAAATCCATGGGTTAGTAATAAATATTCAACGCACGGACGTCTGAGATACCTCTGAGTAAGCCTCGATTTAAATGGTGAAGTGTACTCAACGACGATGCACTAACAATCACCACACGAACGAGTATTTCAAAATACGACGAGACGATGAACCTATGCAAAATAGGAAAGAAAATAATAAATAATTAGAAATTGACCAAGGCGCTGGGAGCATGGGCCCACTGACCATCCGACCGTGTCGTGGTCAATCCCATGCCAGTTTCATATTTTTATCATATTTTTTGTTATTTTCCTTGAGTTCATGAAAATTCTTTCATTTGAACAAATATCTTTCGTTTTGAGGAAACTCCTCAGTTTCATGGTGTTTCTTTCACACCAAAGAAATAATATAAAATTAGGGAAGAATATTGTGGGGCGTGACTATTGGCTAACCGGAAATTCCTTGGTCCCAGCAGGCCCCACACCTCATGGTTCCTCATTATTTTATTATTATTTCCCTAATTTCATGAAAACTCCTTAATCTCGTGATATTTCCTTGGTCCCATGAAAAATAATACTCTTAGTATAAAATTAGGAAAACCGTGTGCACAGGTCATAGGCGGTCGGCCAAACCCTAGATGGCCCAACACGTCCCTTTTTATTATTATTATATTTTTCATGTTTTCATAATCCCATGAAATTCCTTGATTTCATGATATTTCCTTCAAATTATGAAATTTCCTTTAAATTGTGAAATAATACATAAAATTAGGGAAAACGCATGGGACCGGCCCTGGCCGGCCAACCATGCTCCAAGCCGGTCCCACAAGCCCACACGTCCCTTATTTTATTATTATTATTATTTTTTATGTTTCCCTCATCTCATGGAAACTCCTTGATTTGAACAAAACTCTTTAATTTTAGCAAAACTCCTTGATTTTATCATATTTCCCTAAAATCATGAAAATATTATGAAAATTTTGGAAAAATGTGTGGGATTGGCCCCTTGGCTGGTCCCACACTTCATAATTCTTTCACTTTTTCATTATTTTTCCTTCATCTCATGAAGTTTTGACGGTTTTATCAAAAACCCTGGTTTCTTCATATTTTCCAAAATGATTGCTCAAACGCACATCCGAAAATATCAAAATTCTCAGAACTGAGATACGAACACTTTGGGGACAGGAGCATGTTACCTTGAACGACTAAGGTTTTCTCTTTGGCTCTCAATAAGCCGGTCTTACATATGTTCACAATTCGACCTAATTTGCGCAATTGCACGTATTAGGTCCAAAACTCTTCCAAACGACTTGGAACTTCATGGAACGATCAACACTTGATACCGTGACCACCCAGGGCCAGTTTCATGACCCCTTGTTCGGTCCCCCACTTATTCAGAATTAATTAAGTTATATCACCTAATACTGAACCCAGCAGTAATTCGAATAAATGATTACACCAGCATTTAATCATTCTTTCATCAACAAGTCACCAACTCTTCAAGAGGTCTTGGTGTTTGTTCACGTGAGTATATGGGTGTTACATGATTGACCCATGGTCTCATGAAACCAATCCTTCCTTCGTTCCATGGTTCAATTCCTAACAAACCATGAAGTGGTCATCAGTTGATCGAATTAGGGTTTCTGAGTCCAAGGATTATAATTCGAGATTTAAACACTAATAAATTTATGACGATCTCATGATCAATATTCTTATTAATTATACTCGATTCAACTACCAGTATTTTAATTAATATTTTATTTTGGTCACGCTGCCAATAATTCATCAGATGAGCAACACTTTCTCAGATAAGCAATACATGCTCAAATCAGAGAATATTGGTTCAACTATCAATATTCAGCAAATCATCGAATGAGCAATACTTTCTCGCCTCAACTATAAACATGAGGATCATGCCCACGTTCAATCCATGAGTTTCAAAACATTTTTACAAAATCATGTTTAACTCAGTAATTACATGGACTCATCGTCCCATGATATCACGAAGTCAGCAACAAACTAAATTAACCACGAGACGTCAATCGTGCCACTTGGGGGGATATCAACTAGGGTTTTGGTTTGGCAGTGTACGGTACGTGTGTTCAAACACATGATGGAATGTGAGCAAGTCGTGCAATTAGTTTAAGGAGTTAACAAAGTAGTGGGTGGAAAATCAACCAAGTCTCTGCACGATGAGAAACTGGTTTCAAACACTATTTACATCTCTCCACTCTTTAATTCTATCAACTGTCATACTTCATGGGATCATGGTGTCTACAATTCCATCAATATAAATAAGTCTCTGAATCATGATTGAAGGAACAACGATGTCAACAACAGAAACAAGAATGTCATGTCTCATTTACAATACGAGATCAACAACTCATCAATTGAGCAATTACTCTCAACTGAGCAATTTCAATCATTCAGAACTTATCATATTCAGAATTCACAACATACCTATAATCTTTGATTACCATTGATTCCACACATTTCTTAGCTTCCCTCCTACAGATCAACCCATCCTCTCTTGTGACCGAATTTACTCTGGAACGGCCATTGTCTTGGTTTAGGCCGAGGTACTACAGATTGATCTCTCGAATTCAAAGCACCCCATTTGCAATGGTGCATCTGTGTGAGGTTGGACATTTTTCTCGGTTCAAGGATTTTCCTCCGCTCTATTGTCTCCACAATTCCTTAAAAACCAGCAAATCATTTTTCCCCATCTACAGATTGGCGACCACAATGGGACATCATTCTCTCGGTTACAATCTCAATTCTCACAAATATGGTCGATCTTAGGTATGGTTCAGTTACCAACTCGGGTTCAACACCCAACCCTAACATTGCAAGATATAGTGGTACCGCTAATACCACACCTCCAGCGTAAGCTGCTACTAATATTCCTCCAAGCACCGATGCTCTAGTGATCACCCCTGCAAGTGACGACACTGGCGCCATCAACAATACACTCTTCGGTTGATCTCCTGAAGAAACCAGAGGAAATCAGCCTACCATAGTTGATCTCATGAAGGTTCATACTGATATAGTTGTAGCACAGAAAGAGTTGTGTGCTTATCTAAAAACTCTCACAGATAAGCTTGTGACTGAACGAACTCAGCCTCAACGCGAGAAAGGAAAATCTAAAGAAACATCTTCAACTGCTGATCCTGAAATACCTCCAATCCATGTTGTACATGATGAAGAATTCCACAAAGTTGCAGATGACTCTCCATTAATGGAACCTGCAAGTTTCATCACTCATGAAGACCTGGAGCACTTTTTGAGGATCGACGAAAATACAAGGCATCATATGTCCATCTTCACCAGCCTTCATATCATGCTGCCATACTGAGGATTCCTCTTCCGAAAGGTTATACCGCTCCAACATTTATTCTTTATGATGGAATATGCAATACTCAAAAACATATTTCTCGGTTTCTGGAATTATTGGGCAAACACGAGCACAACATGTCGTCCGTATGAAGAAATTTTCAAAGTCTCTGACAAGCAGAGCATACACCTGGTACAACAACATTGCACCTGGAAGTATCACCGATTGGGAAGATATGATTAATGATTTCTACAGAAAATACTTCTTCGTGTAAGAGCAAATCACTCTCTCTGATCTAGGAATGATGTTTCAAAGGATAAGCAAACATCCTGATGATTGTGTGAAAAGGTTCAGGGTTCAAGCCTTGGATTTCCATGATCCGAACGTCACAGAGCAACAACTCATGGATTTGTGCATGAATGGAATGATTCCAGTCTACAGAGCCCTATTAGAAAATCTCAGGTTCCAGACCTTCTCAGAAATTCATGAAGCGGCCAAGAGATCAGCAACTACTGCACCTTCTTTATTGGAAAAGGCTAAGACTACAAAATATGAAGAACCATGAGAGACCCGAGGTAGCAGACGTTTAATCAACAAACAATACAAACTCCAACCTTCTACAAATGCTGTTACGAAAGGGAACAAACGAAAGTCTGAGCCACCACGCAAGCATGATTCCTCAACTCCTGTAAAGACACAAAGGAAAGATAATGTGCAAACTCCTGTTCAACACATAGAAGCTGATCCATAGGCACCTGATTTCCCCTGCTCCATTGAGGAAGTTATTGATCTGCCAGACGCCTGGGTTCAAGACGGCGCAATCAAACTGCCTTATATCAAGAAAGAGTAAACTGAAAAGGCCATGGAAAACCCTCGTTACTGTCACTTCCATAGGTTCGTCAACCATCCCACAAGTGATTGCAGAACTTTGAAGCGCATATTTAAAGAGAAGGTAGAATCAGGAGAACTCAACCTGGTGTATGTAGGAGTGCACAGATACCCTCTCCCAGTCAGAACCTTCAGTCTTTCTGAGCCACCTGTCAAAGAAGCAGTTCAATCTTTAATCGAACATGTCTTCGGATTATTATACTTATCAAAGGCTCAAAGGGGAGACATGTCACATCTTGTCAGGAAAGCATTTATTGATTCGAGAAGCATTTCCTGAGCCGCCCTCGACGACAAACAAAAAAATGTACGACTGGGGACTTCTCACCACAGTCCATCTTAAGGGAAATGAGTTCAAACAAGCACTGATTGATGTTAGCACCGCTGTCAATGTTATCCCTCTGAAAACTCTCAGAGTTGCTGGTATCACACGACAAGTAGCCGTTCATGCTCAATCACAGACCATGAAGGAACACCCAGAGATGCTTATGGCCACATTACTCTTAAGGTGAACATAAATTCAGTCTGGGCGGAAACATAATTTACATAATCAGTGAAGATCCAGGATATGACATGATCCTTGGACGTACATGGGTTCATGCTAGAAAGGTAACACCAACACCTTCAATTGCACATTTCTATGTTGAAAAAACCTTTGATTCGGAAGAAGAAAAGGAATACATTTCACCATTCAAGTATCTAAAGGAGGTCAAAGCCCTGATGGAGCTAACACAAAATCCTGAGGAAAATGAAAACGCTTTCATCAAAAGATTTCATACTCAGTTGCAAAATGCTATGAATGGATGACCTCACCTAAGCAATATTTCACCAAATGGATAAGCTCCGAGTTTCTTCAAATCGAGCATAGCATCAAAAAGTTTATTGTTGAAGATGTAGCCAAGCATGACAAACAGTATATCAAATACTCTCCTCGGCATGAGTGTCCATACATAGTACAACACAAAAATGCTCCTCCAATCTCTTAGGCTCTTCCGAAAGCGCAAAGAAAGGATAACAAATCCTGAAATGTACAAACCTCGACCTAGCATCAACAAGCGGGGAAATGATCAGACAGACTCAAACTTCTCTCTTCTCATGAAGGAGTGATCGAGTTACTAGAATTCTGGGTTCAATAAGGTGCAATCAAATTGTCGTTCATCAGGAGAGAGCCAACTGAATAAGAAATGGAGACTCCCAAGTACTGTTTCCTTCATAGGTTCATCGATCATCCAACAAGTAACTGCAATATTTTGAAGCACGTCACCAAAGAGAAGGTTGATCCACAATAGCTTCAACTGGGGACTGAAGGAGTAAGAAAGAATCCTCTCACGGTCAGAACCTTTACACTCTCTGAACAACCTATCAAAGAGGCAGGTCAATCCTTGGTCGAACGTGAATTGCGTTATCTGTCGAAGGCACAAAGGAGAGACATGTTAACAGTACTAAAACACATCGTGTCAAGAATTCCATTCCGAAAATACTTCTTGAGCCTCCAGCTAAGACCAGGAGATATACGACTGGGGACTGCTTACCACATCCAATCTCAGAAGAAACAAATTTGGAAAAACGTTGATCGATGCTGACACCGCCATCAGCAACATTCCACTGAAAACCATCGGATCCACATGCATCACTCGACAAGAAGATATTTATGCTCTACCTTAATCATAGACCTTGAAGGAGCGCTCGGAAATACTTATGGATACATCATTCTCAAAGAGAACGTAAGTTCAACCTGGACAGAAACCAAGTTTCACATAATCAGGAAGATCCAGGATATGACATGTCCTTCAGACGAGCATGGATCCATGCTAAAAAGATGGGTACTTACAAAGCGCCTTTTGTTACACATCTCTCCAACGAAGAAAGTTCTGATCCAGATGAATTGACGGACATTCCATCATCAGAGTACTTGGAGGAACTTCAAACTTTGACGAGGTTGAAGCAAGAACCTGCAAAAATATGCATAGACATTCATCAAGAGGTTCCGCATTCAGGCAAGTCTCATTCCATGTCTATGTTATTTATTTCCTCACATGTTATCCTAGCATGGGGACTTAATTATACTATCAACTCTACAAGATGTTATGAATGGTAGCTTCACCGCATTAGTATTTTACCAAGTAGTTGAATCTGAAGTTTCTCCGAATCAAGCACTGAAATATTTATTACTGAGATGATGTCCAAACATGGCGAAAAATACTTTGGGAGTTTCTCCTGCAAGTCCATGTGTTCCACAAAATTAGAAGGATCTGATATCTGCACAAGTGTCGAATCCCACTACCATAATAAAAGGGATGCTAAATCAACAAAAGAAACTCCAGGGCCGAGATAATCAAACCCCTAAGGCATTTGATGCTTAAGGAGTATACGCTTCAATTCTCAAGCATCTGAGAAACCATCAAATTGTACTCCCAATCAAAGAGTACAGATTCATCACAAATATTTAGATGATGACGCATTGATTCAACACCAGCACGATCAAAGTGTTACTAAACTACAATCTATAATTCTTTATTATCCCATGATAAGACTTCTGAAGCAGATGCAACATCATTCGTACATGGATGACACTAACTCCTTCAACATACACTGACAACCTAAGGTGTTCTATGAAACTTCATCAACGGGATTTCTCTATATCACAAGCCCCTGCATGATTGAGGAACTTTCTCTCTTCACCAATCACATCCAGTATGAAAATTGTTGATGATATCTATCGCAACAACATCGACTCACTGTCAAAGCCAATTCATGTTAAAGTTATGCTTTCAGTAGCATTCAGGTTGAACTCTCAGTACACCTTCATCTTAGGGACGTTCAACTCATCAACTAGTTCGTGAATATAAAAGGCGCACTGGATAAAGGAGCAAGGATTATATCTATAATCATGGTTCTAGCCTTTTCGGTATTTGGAGCAACTTCAACCATGGTATCAGCATCAACAATAATCTCTAGAGGAACACCATCCATGATATCAGCTTCGACAAGGATCTTTAGAGTGTGATCATTCATAGTCTCAACACCAACGATGGTCTCAGGAGCAACATCCTCAGGGCTTTATCAACTAATCATTCTATAAAGTGTTACACATGAAGCGGATTCCTCTAAGAACCAATGATTCATATAAAGATGTGTAGACCTGATAACATGCTCACATGAAAGTCTTCCCAAAGTTGGCACGACTGGTGGGAATAATCCAAAGTCTTCTACAAGATGTTCCCATCACCTCTACAAATGAGATACAACATACTTCAGGTCATGGGTTTGCAAAAAAGTACCAATGGGTGAGGAATGGGACAATGCTTCCTCAACTAAATATGTTCTTCTATGTCTCTTCTAAAACATACCAAAAGGGCGCATCAATCATACATACGAGCTGAAAGATATGGCCTATACTGTCAGGTCTACAAAATTTGAAAAATTTGTACGGGATTACAAATTACAAATGTGCATGCTTTGTTGGCTTCCCTATACAACTCCAAAGTGAGTGATTATTTTTTCATGTGATAAATCAGTCTCTTAGATTCAAAATTTGGGGTCAAGCATAGAATTCTGACGTCGTATGAGGTTCCTACAGCTTCCAGAGCATACAACATGCAAGCATCAATTCTTGGACGGGATTCATCACTTCCACAGTCAATCGGTGTCCACCAAGTCTTTCCAATAAGTATTTCATCAAGGTACCTATAACTTTTACCACCTAGGTCTTAACATCAATTTTTCTACCTGGGTCCTCTATCCAAGTTTTGCAAGAAGAAGAAAAAACGAAAAGGAGATATGTAACAAAATACTGGGGAATGACGGTCCACTGATCCTGACGATCAGTTTCACAGTCCAAATACCCGTGGCACGGACTCTCATGTGCTAATCTTTCATCATAAAAGGAATTCTACCACATGGACATAAAACCATGGTCGTTACATCACCCCCTCTTGAGAGCAACCTCAGTTATGGTCTCGTGACCAGGGTTTCAGAAGTGATGTTTCTACTACTGACAGAAGATGGCACTGCAAGCACCACCATGCTCATGTATCAATCAAGGTTTATTGATCTCAAATGAATCAATGACATCAAAATCCTTTACCAACCGTTCAAGACACAAGTGAATGGTCCAAAGACACAACAAGAGTGTTTTACAACAAGCTCGTCTGAGATGATTTTTCACTGTCATGCACAAAGAGGTGAGCTAGGATCAATTGGTGAAGAATCTAGGGATGGGTCATATACATTCTCTTCGTATGGATGTCTTCTACAACATATCCAAAAGTCACAGCAATTGGAGAAGCAGAAGAAGAGTTGTGTCTAAAATATTTGACTACATGCCAGCTGAAAATTTTCTGAAGGTCTCCTGGAAGTTTACTGTTTCATCGATTTCGACCCCTAAATGTTCTCAAAACTTAAAATTCTTCTATGTTAAAGCTTGGAAATTTCCTGGGCATAAGGATACATAGTCAGACCGCAAAAATCCTACTACAGACGAAGATTCTACAATGTTTCTATTAAAGGCTGAAGTCTGAAATTTTCTGGCTCGACAATGCCGGAATCTCCATTGATAACGCCACTATCTCCATTTGGTTATGGATGTCTGAAATTATCCATATTCCCATGCCCCAAAGAAGAGTGCGCTTCATCAACATGCTATTTATCTACAAGGATTTCTTCCTGGACTCATCAACAATAATTATTATTATTTCATTCAAGGAGATGCCACGATCGCCTGCACGAAAGAGATGCTTACATTGAATTCTTCATTAGTACTGATTGTTTGACCGGGAACAAGTTGAAGGCCGTCAATCGATGGAGAAAAAGTCTAAAAGAAGTAACAAACCTTGGTATCGTGATCCTAATTGCACGGGCAGGGAAAAGTCATGAAAAAAGGAGCGCTAACAACTCACCAAAGAAACGTCTGGGGACTGCACGTCATTTGCTAACATCCTTTAGTCCTTGGGATCTACATTTATCCGGGATTTCACTATACGATCATCCTGTGGTAAAGCTAATGAAATAAGCAGAAGTACAACTCAGTATGAAGGATCTCTTACCATCACTCAGAGATCCTAGGAGTACCATTTCTTAAAGTCTCATCCGTAGAGATGTCATCCCTGGAAGTATCATCCTTGGAGTCAGTCATTCTTGCAAAGTGGCTATTTCAGCACATCATTCATACAAAGCGTAGGATTCGACAAAACAATGAATCATGCAATTAGAATGCTCACATCAGCGTATACAAAAATGGTAACTCTCAACTCTTACCTATTTACGGTTTCACGAACTTAGTGATAATAACGTAAAACTTCAAAAATCTTTATCGCTCCTTCAAAGACGAGCAACACCCATTACTTAAAAGTCTGACACCTGACTTTTCACGAAATTATGAATAATTCACATAACCCTTCATGTGAACATTCACTGATTTTCTACCATGTGTGCATACACTATGAAATCACGAAATTCATGAAAACATCATTGTTTGCTTTTAACAATTGTTTAAAATCAAAACTTGATTTTGCAACATCTTTCATAAAATCGTGAACAACCCATGTAACTCTTTACTGTATGAACGGTTTTTAAAAATTTGGACAGACGTCCATTCTACAATTGTGAAAACTCACATATAGACATTATTTCACTATGTATAATTGTCTACTTTTAACAGTTGTTCAAAATCAAAACATTGATTTTACAACATACATATATTTAATGTGAAACTCACGTAAATTTAAAAAAATATCTATATATTTTGCTCCCTCGCACGAGCATCTGTCTTTGAAGTGAGAGAATATTTTCAAATTTTGTGAACGCTCACATATCGGAAATAAAAAAATTCATGAAAGCTCATACACAAAAAATTTATTAACAAACGCACGTCTTTTCAAAAAAAAAAAAACTTTTCTCTCGTACAAGCATTTACCTTTGGAACGAGAGTTTATTCCATTTTATGAAATCTCACAAAGATAAAATTTTGGTTTTCGTGAAAGCTCATAGACAAACTTTATACGATTAAACTCAGGTCTATTTTGTTTGTTCCTTAAACTAATGAACAAACGAGCGTCTATTCCTAAAATAAGGATTTCTTTTTTGGGCCCGGCCCGCGAATCCTAAACGACCAAGGTCCCGTCATCAAGATCAGAGGTTCAACACCAATCTATGCTCATTAGACGATGCTCCATCATGTCACTGGGATCTTCATTCAAGTCATGGTTTGCTCGTACTATCAAAATCCGGTAAGGTCTTAACTTACGACTAAGTTCAGTTACTTATATTGTTTATGACCGGAAAATCACCATTCAGTGCTGACTGAGGAACACGGCTTTCCTCACTAAGCAAGGGACTTAATATAAATGGTGGATTTTCGACAAAGGCTAAAATCGTAAACCCATAATTATATGAACTTCTGATCCAGCAATCAGATGTGAGTATTGAGACACGGGTCTCTCATCGAATCCTATGATTGAGAATACTTTCTCTCAGAGTACATGTAGATATGTGGTCTCACGGCTAGACAACAACATATCTCATGAATACTGAACACTTCAGTAATTATTTCTATATAGTATCACGGGATGGACGGTTCCTAGACAGATTGCTCTGCTAGTATAGAGTGATAACGTCTTCAGGATACAAACAACGAGTTTACCATGACTATATAAAGGATATGAAGCTCCAGCAAGCTCATATCTGAATAATTAATACTCCTAGACATCTTGCTCTGCTAGTATAGAGACATAAGTTAATTATTCCTAAATTCTTGGATTCATCCACGGAATTTCCGAAAATATTCAAATATTTTCGCAGATATTTCATTATTGCAAACCATGGTCTTCCCAGCAGAAATCCATGGGTTAGTAATATTCAATTCACGGGCGTCTGTGCTACCTCTGAGTAAGCCTCGATTTAAATGGTGAAAGTGTACTCAACGACGATGCACTAACAATCACCGCACGAACGAGTATTTCAAAATACGACGAGACGATGAACATATGCAAAATAGGAAAGAAAATAATAAATAATTAAAAATTGAACAAGGCGCTGGGAGCATGGTCCCACTGACCAGCCGACCGTTCCGTGGTCAATCCCACGCCAGTTTCATATTTTTTGTTATTTTCCTTGAGTTCATGAAAATTCTTTCATTTGAACAAATATCTTTCGTTTTGAGGAAACTCCTCAGTTTCATGGTGTTTCTTTCACACCAAAGAAATAATTTAAAATTAGGAAAGAATATTGTGGGGCGTGACTATTGGCAAATTGTCCATGCCTTGGTCCCAGCCGGCCCCACACCTCATGGTTCCTCATTATTTTATTATTATTTCCCTAATTTCATGAAAACTCCTTAATCTCATGATATTTCCTTGGTCCCATGAAAAATAATATAAAATTAGGAAAACCGTGTGCACGGGCCATAGCCGGTCGGCCAAATCCTAGATGGCCCCACACGTCCCTTTTTATTATTATTATATTTTTCATGTTTTCATAATTTCATGATATTTCCTTCAAATTATGAAATTTCCTTTAAATTGTGAAATAATACATAAAATTAGGGAAAACGCACGGGACTGGCCCTGGCCGGCCAACCATGCTCTAAGCCGGTCCCACACGCCCACACGTCCCTTATTTTATTATTATTATTTTTTATGTTTCCCTCATCTCATGGAAACTCCTTGATTTGAACAAAACTCTTTAATTTTAGCAAAACTCCTTGATTTTATCATATTTCCCTAAAATCATGAGAATATTATGAAAATTTTGGAAACGAGTGGGATTGGCCCCTTGGCCGGCCGGCCATGCCTTGGCCATGGCTGGTCCCACACTTCATAATCTTTCACTTTTTCATTATTTTTCCTTCATCAAAAACCCTGGTTTCTTCATCTCAAACGCACATCCGAAAATATCGAAATTCTCAGAATTGAGATACGAACACTTTGGGGACATGAGCATGTTACCTTGACCGACCAAGGTTGGCTCTCCATGAGACGGTCTTACATATGTTCACAATTTGACCTAATTTGCGCAATTTCACGTATTAGGTCCAAAACTCTTCCAAACGACTTGGAACCTCATGGAACGATCAACACTTGATCACGTGACCACCCAGGGACGGTTTCATGACCCCTTGATCGGTCCTCCACTTCTTAATAATTAATTAGGTTTTATCACCTAATACTGAACCCAACAGTAATTCGAATAAATGATTAAACCAGCATTTAATCACTCTTTCATCAACAAGTCACCAACTCTTCAAGAGGTCTTCATGTTTGCTCACGTGAGCATATAGGTGTTACATGATTGACCCATGGTCTCATGAAACCAATCCTTCCTTCGTTCCATGGTTTAATTCCTAACAAACCATGAAGTGGTCATCAATTGATCGAATTAGGGTTTATGAGTCCAAGGATTATAATTCGAGATTCAAACACTAATAAATTTATGACGATCTCATGATCAATATTCTTATTAATTATACTCGGTTTAACTACCAGTATTATAATTAATATTTTATTTTGGTCACGCTGCCAATAATTCATCAGATGAGCAACAATTGCTCAGATCAGCAATACTTGCTCAAATCATAGAATATTGGTTCAATTATCAATATTCAGCAAATCATCGAATGAGCAATGCTTGCTCGAATCAACTATCAATGTGAGGATCATGCCCATGTTCAATCCATGAGTTTCAGAACATTTTTACAAAACCATGTTCAACTCACTAAATACATGGACTCATCATCCCATGATATCACGAAGTCAGCAACTGACTAAATTAACCACGAAACGTCAATCGTTCACTTGGGGGGATATCAACTAGGGTTTTGGTCTGGCAGTCTACGGCACATGTGTTCAAACACACGATCAAATGTGAGCAAGTCGTACAATCAGTTGAAGGAGTTAACAAAGTAGTGGGTGGAAAATCAACCAAGTCTTCGCACGATGAGCAACTAGTTTCAAACACTATTTTCATCTCTCCACTCTTTGATTCTATCAACTGTCACACTTCATGGGATCATGGTGTCTACAATTCCAGCAATATAAATAAGTCTCTGAATCATGATTGAAGGAACAACAACGTCAACAACATAAACAAGAATCTCACGTCTCATTGACAATACGAGATCAATAACTCATCAATTGAGCAATTACTCTCAACTGAGCAATTTCAATCATTCAGAACTTATCATTTTCAGAATTCACAACACACCTACAATATTTGATTACCATTGATTCCACATATTTCTTAGCTTCCCTCCTACAGATCAACCCATCCTCTCTTGTGACCGAATTTACTCTGGAACGGACATTGTCTTGGTTTAGGCCGGGGTACTACAGATTGATCTCTCGAATTCAAAGCACCCCCTTTGCAGCGGTGCATCTGTGTGAGGTTGAACATTTCGCTCGGTTCAAGGATTCTCCTCCGCTCGGTCGTCTCCTAAATTTCTTAAAAACCAGCAAATCGTTTTCCCCATCTACACAACCGAGAAGTGCTCTAATAATCTCCCCCTTTGTCAATTTAGTGACAAAATTCTATTACATATATGGAGATAAACGAATTACAAAAATATATCATACTAATCTGAATGTATTCAAAAATAAATGTTGATGTTGACATTATAATAACAAAGCTAATACTCCCCCTAAAGGTAAGATAGGTAGATTTTCAATCCGCGCGTCTTTGTTATTCCCTTTGTAGTTAAGATAACCACAAGTATCAATATGATATGTTACTCCCCCTTAGTCTATGCTTTACTCTTTCGTTAGATATAACGTTTAAGCACCATTGTCCTTTCCTTAGTGATACCAAATCAATATAAGTATCACTTGTTTACTCCATATATTTCTCCCCATTTTTGTCACAAAATGACAAAGGTACGAGCAAATAAAAGAACAATCCGAAAGGATCTTACAAATCTTACAAAGAGACTTGCAACCTATAAGTGTCAAGCATGAGGGTTACACACACCATTTTTGATAACCAATATCAAAACCGAAACTACAAAGTAATTATGTTTTGATATGTTACCAAGGAAACAATTTCCCGAAGCAATTTTCCCTAATAGTTTAGCAAACCAAAAATCGACTAAGCACCTTAGTTCCTTTGCTAAACCGATTGCACAAGTACAATCGCTTCTTCGATAAGACCAAAATAAAGATTAGAATTAACTATAATTTTCTCATCAGGTTCTAATTATCCATATAACTTAGACCTTTCACTTTCAAACTATAAGAATTCACAAGCTCGTCAATGCTATTTGACATGTCAAAAGAGATTAGCCGCTAATGACTTAATTAAATATGAATATTAAAATATTAAAAATTAATCAATAAATATTATGAATATTAAAATAGTACCACTAGATAGATCCTGAAAAGTTATACGAAATGGACTACTTGAACTCATCAATCGGACACCAGACGAAGAAATTACGATGTTAAAAAATCATGGTGTGGTTTGACTTAAGTCGACTCGCATAGGTCCAACGGTTTTCTTTAGTGGACTTAAAACCAATTCTTTTAAGCAGGCCCAAGATATGAAATTACCTTGTATAATTGTAACCTAGCTGTTAGTTTAATTAGTGTAATTATAGTTTAGTTAGTTAATGGGTTTTGTTATCTTGTGTACTCATGCACAAGATAAGAGTCAATCATTGACCTTGGAAATGATTAAAAAAATAAAAAAAAATTATGAGAGATAATGTATTTTGCATTGAAGAAAGCAAATGTTCATAGATTTTTTGAATTTTTCTTCATAGAAGTGCAAACTTTACTTTCTTCAATGCAAAATACATTATCTCTCATAATTTTTTATTATTTTTTATCATTTTCAATGCCAATAATTGGCTCTTATCTCGTGCATGGGTGCACAAGATAACAAAACCCTTAGTTAATTAATACTAACCCATTTAATTAGTGTTTAGTCAACAGAACTTATCCCTTGGAGGTAGAGCAACAGCTGCTGTTGTAAAGATAGGAAGTTAGGGACACATTTCATTTGAGTTCGTATTATTAATATTAGACTCAGAAGAGTATGCAACTTGAAAACTAAAAGAAAAGCTAGTAACGAGTCTTGAGAGAGCAAGTATTAATATAGATACATGGAGAGTTATATTTGGTTAAAAATGAGAAGATGGGGTTATGAGTTAACTGAGAGATGAAGAATTACTAGATGGAATTTATGGTAACAAAGAGATCAGAAATGTTATGGGTTTAGTGAGTTTAGTAGAGAAGCTAGCTAGAGATAAAGAGCGGACTAGAGAGAAAAGGAGAAGGAGTTTAAGTTTGATGATGCAAACTAGCTAAGGAAATCAAGGTAACCCTTCTAATTTATTCTAGTAGGATTATACTGATTTGGGTTGTTGATTGCTATAGTAAATAACTAGAATAACTCAAATAAATATGAAGTAAAAGTTATGATTTTATGTAGTGGTTTACTGCCCTTAAAGTAGAGACTTAATTAGGTATCTTAATGATCGAACTAGATGTATCCCTATTAACATAAATTGTAGTACGCCGGATGGCGATTATGCACATACAAAGTTTGTTGAATTTGGTTGAGAATATAGTCTAGAAAATGGACCGACGCAGCTGAAATTGTGTAAACAGCGTGAGTGTTGATAAATATGAGACTTTCTAGACAGGTTAGAGTTGGATTTGGAAAATAATTAGTACGCAAAAGTTGTAGAGAATAGTCCCGAGATTCTAATGTGACATTAATATATGATTTTGAATTCGAGTTGAGTAGTATAGAGACCTTCAAAGTTGACCTTGTATGCTGTATAAGGAGATTGAATTTTCAGAAACACAGTGAAGAAGATGACCGAGTCAACTGAGTTAGATCAACTCAGTGAGTCAGACCCAGTTGGACCGAGTTAGTTAGGGTGAGGTCTGGATCAGGTTAGCAGACTGGTTTGGCGAGCCGGTCGAGTTGGTCCACGGGCCAAGGTTAGGGCTAGATTGATTCGTTTTGATGTTTTGGACCTCTTTTGGTCCGAATTAGCTTTCGGCTCCTTCTGCAAATTTGTAGAGTTTTTCGAGAGCTTTCCGATGACACCCAATTTGACCTAATTTGGATAATTAGATATTAATTTAGTAGAAATTAACGTTTACTCCCATTTGTAATGGGCTTTGGACGCTCTAGTCCACCACTCTCAAGCCTGGTACTCTCTAATCCAGATTTACCCAATCTCAAATGAGTCGGTCCGTATTTGAACGATTTAGTCCAAAACTTAGTTTTGCTATGACAAAACTGACCTTCATGTAGAAACCAGGAAAACGATTATGTTTCATATCCATTTCTTCATCGTCCTGTGGGATGTGTCCACAAAGCTCTGCAGCGAAAATAATTTAGGTTTAGTTATTCTTCGCGTTTTAGCTCGATTATCCGAAGCTTTTTAACAATTTTAATTTGTATATGAGATCTAAGTTAGATCATCGAATCTCTCCACAAAATCTTCCAGATCTCAGGTAATTCTAGATCATTTTTCTCTAGTTTTTTTTTTTTTTGAAAATCTTTGGGTTTCGTTTAATTCTTTGAGTTTTTGTTTGATGATTCTGAGAACTAAAGATGTTTATGCAATCAATTCCATCTTTTTTCCTTGTTCTTCTACATTTCGTAAACATTTCCTTGCAAATTGTAGATTCTCTTGTTAAATAGGTTCAATATTCTTAATTTCATCTCTTAATATCTTTGTTTTGTTTGAAATTTATCAAACTGTAACGTTTTTTGATTCAGTAAGTGGTTATTTAATATTTTGTTTTTAGAGATAAATTGATCACGGATCATTGACATAATAATTTGTAAAGAGAAAATTTTGTGTATAATTTTTAAGATGGGATATATTGATAATTAGGTGATTATTCTTAATTTTATGAAGTGCGAAATGGAACCAGTTATCATCTTTCTCAGTATTTCAATACATGACCTAGCACTGTTGGTTGGATGACTAATTTTGGGTTAACATAAAGAATTATATATGAGTGGCTAAGTGCTTAATTGGATAATTAATGGGCATAATGGAATTTGCATGTGCTATAAATCTTGGTTGAGTAATTGATATCACTGGAAAAGAAGGTGGAAGTGGTAATTACAAGTGATGGCTAGGGTTATATACTAAGCTTTCATACCACAGAGAACATGGGAAATATGGGGCATTGGCATGGACTGCTAATGAGGTTAGCTAATCAGCGGACTTAATGGAGTTACGGTAGTGCACGTTAATTCACAGTTTCGTTTATTGATATTGATATTACAGGAGCTACAGGAGTGAACATTAACTAATATCTAGTATTCGTAATGTTTTTGAAATGGCTATGCAACATTAATAATGATAAGGTATGCATATGTTTTTGTTCCACGTTTTCATTTTGTATTATGAAATGCAGTATAATAATTATTTATCACTCTTTAGTTAAGCTTTTTATTTCTCTTTATTAAGAAACTGTGTTAAGGATCCTTATTCCTGGTGGCACAATCCATATATATCATCATGAAATTCATTTATAAAACAGGAAGATGTTGAATTTATGTCCAAGTTGGGTTGGGTTTAATTACTTGATATATGATTTTGCTATGGGTTGATAAAGATTATGTTTGGATTCTATGCGTACTAATAAAATAACGGATACGAGATGATTTTATTTGGATTATCCGGTAATTCTTAATGTGTACATAATTGTACACATGTTCATTTAGATTTTTTTTAATTAACCCTTCTTACGACTAAGTCCCCATGTTCATCTTAATGTTATATCAAAGTTTTTGGTCCAGAATTATGAATTAGAAAATGTAATGTTGTGTTATTAAGCTCAACTTCTATTGAAGACTCACTTCCTGTTGGTTATGATATAAATTAGACACCTATGATATAAGTGTACAACAAATGTGATAGAAATTGCATGTGTGCATAATAGGCCACTCTATGACTCTTAATCAAATTGTAGTGAACAATCTTTTTTCATTTCTTAGGTGTCGAATCATTGATGCTATAAGTCACTGACTGTTATGACAGAAACTACATGTGTACATATCAGTACACTTATAATATAATTGTACATTGTTGTACACATGTGATAGAAATTACATGTGTACATAATAGCGCACCTGTAATACAAGCATACACTGTTGTGCACTTTTTAATACATGTGTACATTGTTGTGCACATGTGACAAAAATCACAAGATGGTGGACATATATCGCACAAGCTTATGTATGTGTTAGTTTCTATTTAGTATTAGGGTTTTATGGAGGTAAACATACGTGTGTACTTTAGAAGTTTCTATTTAACATGATTTTTTCATCACATTGGTCGGTATTGGTGTTTATCGTCTTGTTTTCTTTGAAATATTACCTCGAAAAGTTTGCATTCATATCCAAGAAGGTGGTTTTAAGAGAGGAAAAAGTGATGCAAATAAAAACAGTTGTTGATGCAAGGAAGGATTGTGCAAAAGTTTCTCTTACCAGGTGAACGAGATGGAACGATTTAGATGTGGCACATGTGTTTGTTGTGTCCTCATCTAAATGGGTTCCCACCAACAATTCATAGAGTAGTAACTAAGGTGTACATAATTTTACACATGTTGATTCTTAATGTGTACACATATTGTATGTGTTTCTCTCTGTTTATATGTGCTTGTTCTTTTTTACATGTACTTAGTTTTTGTTCGATTGTAGCTGTATTATTGATAACTTGTGATTGTATTGTCTTTGTTTCAGGATCCTTTTGTCAATGGAGAGAAAGTCCCAGCCGTTAATTTGAATTTGGTGCTAAAGTTTTACCACCTCAAGATGGAGTTCCATAGAACTTGGCTCATGTCAGAAACTACATGAAGGTTTGCAAAAAGCTTGTTACACATACTTAATGCCCATCATTAGTTTTGTTTGCATAAAACTACTTGAAGAATTGCTAAAAGCTTGTTGTTCATAATTACACATACCATATGCCCATCATCCGTTTTGTTTGTATATCGAAGAATTGTCTTTTATCACTTAGCAGTCTAGCTGTTCCGATTCAACCAATTAAATTCTCCCTATTTGGTGGTTTCATTTTCATTTTCATTTACACGTGTTGATTATTAAAGTGTACATAGTTGTACACATATTATTCATTTTTAAGTCAAAGAAATTAGGGAAAGCACTAATGTGTACATAGTGGTACACACAGAGTATGTTATTTAGTTGTGCATAGTAGTCCAAATATTGATTATTTAGGTGTAAATAGTTGTACACTTGTAGGACTATATTTATGTATACAAACCAAAAATTAGGGAAAGCACTAATTGTACAGGTGTTGGATTTTATATAGATATGTACAAAGTTGTACACTATTGTGTTATCTCAGTAATATGTGCATTTTTGTGGTATAAATTTTGTCCTCTCATTGGAAATTTAGATCCTTGTAACATCCCTTAGGAAAAGATAATGTACATTCTAGGATATTTGTTGCAGCTTCAGTGCCATTTTCGAACAATTTTATTAAAATAATCTCTGCAGAAAAATGAATAGATTTAAGCTCATACTTGGAAGTTAGTATAATCATTTTTTATGAGATGTAGCATGTAAGAACTGGATGGTTTATCAATGTGTTACCCAGTATTCATGCTATCAGTGATTACTCAATTATATAGGCCTAGGTGAAAAATAAGTTAGAAACTGGTGCTACAGCGGTATTTTAACTTACGAGTCACCAATATCTAGCTCCTATTGTATAATTATTTTGTTGTTTTATTAGATTCCTTGTCAGTTAAAAAATTCATGAAACAATAGTTTGATCTCTGTGCTGACGATTTTTTCCTCGTCGTCATTGTATGTATAGATGAACAGTATAAATACATCATTTCCATGTCTTGCATATCAACAAGATGCTTTCATGTGCCGGAGCTAACAGGCTTCAAACTGGTATGAGTGGAGCGTTCGGTAAACCCTTGGCAATGGATCACCTAGATAACTTGTTATCGTATGATATTCAACTGCAGTCTACTTTTGCTATGTTGGTGTACAAACTGGTGCACCTTGTTTTGTCTTAGACATGTACATGTTTGTACGCCAATGTAAATTAAGATTTTTTTAAAATGAGAATTATATACTGATATGGGTACTCTTTTTGTAGCTCTCGGAAAGATCTTTCCGAATATATAAAGTTTGTGAATTTTGGACAAACGGTTCGAAAGATAAATTGTTTTTAATTCTTTTTTATATTATTTAAAATTGCTGACATCATTGTGAGTCACTTTGGACTAAACTGTAAATATTTGGACTAAATTGTAAATCAGGAAGGTTATTTGTGTACTTTTAATGAAAAATGACTAATTTGTACCTAGTTGAATGGGTAGGGACTAACTTGTATATTTGGATGGGGTTTTGGACTAAACCGTATTTTTCCCTATTAATTTATGCCTAGAACATTAAATACCAGTTTATAAAGTTATTGATAAACCTAGAACCATTGGTTATTTTACTTAGCCTATAACTGGAGACATGTATGAAATTATGTTGTGTTTATTGTGTGAGCCTATTGGTTATATTATTAGAAGCTTGTGTGACTAACAATTAATCTTTATTAACAACGATCGATTCAAAAGATGAACCGGTGGATTCTGGATTTCAAGGTAGGCGTGGATTGTCATCAAATCAGTGGGAACTCTGTAACCTTCTTGTAATCATTGAGCTTTCTTTCTAGTTGCGAGCATGATATACTTTTACTATTTGTATGAGTGTATATTGTAATTGCTTATACCATGTTTGCTTTGAATGTAATTGTGTGTGTAATATGCGTTGTATGATTTCCCCGCGAACAGTGTATGTATTTCTCCACAACTCTTAGCTAAGTTGAGTAGGGAAGCTTCTTCCCCATTAAGATAGTATATACAATATTAATAGTAGGGCGGCTTCTTTCCCGTTTTGATATTTATCTAGTAGGGCGGCTTCTTCCTCGTTTCGTTATTATATATATTATTTTATTTTGGGGACATCACCCGTGTGCATATTATACTTATTTGTCTAACTTTCTGATTTTGATGGTAATATTCTGAATCATGGTTTGTATGGGCACTCAGTGTGGACGATGTTATTATTATTGATTAGAGTTGCTCTCACGTCGTCTTATCCAATGAGTTTGGCGTGGTTAGAGTGATACCTGCTTCATGATCCATAAATAGTTGAATGATTAGTTTCTTCTTGTTTCCTTCAATTTATATTCTTTTGGAATTGTGAAGCATGTTAGTGATTACTTGAGAGTTATATGTTTACATTGAGCACCCTTTTGGGATGATGTGCTCACTTGTTCCCACTTCAGTTTTCAGTAATCATAAGAAATGGAGCACATGAAGATATCTGTTTCGTAGCTTAGAGCTTTATCAAATCTAGTGTTATTATATATCTTTTACTGTATGTATTCTTCTTTATTTTGAAAACAACACATTGATATATTCTTAACACTTGAAAGACTTTCATTTATATAATATCAGAGAGTTTGGGTTTTCTTATTAGCACATTATGTATTCATGATTCTTAAAATCGGTAATCTAGTTTTAATGCTTCATTTAGGTTGTAATCCGTTCAGTTAAGCAGGTTTAGTATTTAGGGAGTCACATAAACAAGACAAGTACTAGGTTAGTTAACTAGTATTTCTTGTTAAGGAATTTGATTAGACTTGAGTAACCGAAACCTCCACTTCGATAAGTCTAACTAAGATCAGAATTAACTTAGTTTCTTTTATCCGGAATCGAATTGGACTAAACAATTCATCCGGAAAACCTTTTGTTTTGTTAAGCCATAAACAATTCATACAAACCAAATAAATCAACTTGCATATTTATTTACCTCAACCGGAAGCAATTGAAACAACATAGATATTAAAGCACTGCAATTTCACCGAAATTTTGTAAGCTTAAACAATTGATACCATACAATAAAGCAAGATAATAATAGTTTTTCTTAACCGGAAACAATTGAATCACACACACATCCATACACAAATAATGGAATAAGCATCAATTGTACCAAAATTTTGTTAAGCAAAAGCAATAAATATATGCAATAAAATGAGGCTTTTCTTAAACACGAAAATAATTAACTAACAAATTTGTTACCTCAAATTTCGCATTCTCTTTTCCTCATTGTTTTGTCATCCTTTCGCAAAGACACAAGAACAGCAAAAACAACCTTTACCAGAGAAAGGTTGAAAAGGTTTTTAACTATTATGTGCCAATAGTATTAAGTTAATACCAAAAATTCATATGTATACTATATACACAACTTATGAGAAATAAATTGATAATAGTATAATCATGACACACATATGAGATTAATTGTCATCATCCTTTTATGATTATTTGATTGAGCAACCCAAAAGGTTAGATATGAAGTCCGCTAAATCAAAAGTCACAAAATCACAAAAAGGTAACCGATATGAGACCTAATTATCTCATATAATGATGACAACACGTAGATACATTCATTTGATCAAGAACGTTTATCACAATATTCTGAATGTCATGAGATTGAAACTTATCATTTGAGTGTCACATTGTGACTATATTTTGATACCTCCCTGGTTGTCTTTAGAAAAGACTTTCAACTCCATTTAGAAATAGGTTTTACAGGAGCAGTTTTGTTCTTCCTATTATTTCCTCCTGAAATCTTTGACGAATCTCTTGAGGAAATATTAGGCTAACTGAAATGTTGAAAATTCTGAGAATTAACCTTTCTCTAATTTGGAACACCAGATCTTGTCTTTCCAAAGTTATTTCTCCTTTTACCATTTAAGTGATAATGAGAAAACTTTGTAGAATTCTGATAAGCAAACTTTGAACTATCATTACAATAATTCTTTTGCTCATTTTTAGGACAATGATGACCTGATTTAGCACGAGAAGCATTAATGAGTTCAGCCAATTTTGCAGAAATGCGTGCATCTATGGATTTCTCATTCCTTTTACGGAATCTGCACCCCTTTCTAAGCGTCCTTTATTTCCACAATTAGAGCAATGCTTAGTAACACACGAAACACGAGGCTTAGTGTTACCTTGTTGTGGATTCTCTTTCATTGGAGTTTGATGGATTTTACATTTTTCGTCTTTTGCTGTAGATGAAGGTGTTACAGATTTTTATTTTACGGAAGAGCAATATTTTGTTGCACCTTTTGAAGCAATTTCTTCAGCAGTGTCTTTAGGTTTTACAAACTTTGTCTCCTGTTTAGAATTCAAAGTTTGTTTACCTTTGTAGCCCAATCCTCGTGTATCACGAGGAACTCTAGTTGACTTCAACATTGAGTCAAGTTGTTTTGTGCTACTATCGAACTTTTTTAAGTCCGCTTTTAGACCCATATTTTCTTTTTCCAACATTTTTATTTTTTCGAGAGCATTATCTAGATCAACCTTAAATTTATCAATTTGAACTTTGAAATTTATTTCAGATTTAGTAGATTTACTTACCTCAATGTTCTTTAGGTTCTCCATCTCCGTGTATAGCTTCACTTCTCGATCATGACTTTCTTCAATTTGTTCTCTTTAACATTTCATGCATTCAAGATAATTACCAGCACCAATAATCTCTACATCGTTCTTCAATTCATCAAGTTCCTTTTTTAATATTTCATTCTCTTCATGAAGAACACATTCAAGTGCCTTTGGTTCTGGAGTTACTTCAGTATCCTTTTCAGGTGTGCATTCAGCAATTACAGTGAAAGATTTGTTCTCTTGATCCTTGGAACAATTAGAGCTATCACCATAATTTTGTTCTCTATTCTCTACACATTTCTGTGATTTTGAGAAGGACAAGATACATCTTTACAAAAACTCCTTTTCTTTTGTCCTAATAACTTTCTAAATTATCGTGCAGTCGTATCAACACTACAATCCTCAGTTTTTGTATCACAAGAATTTTATACCGAAGAACTAGTCTTAGTTATAGCTTTGAGGGTAATACCCTCTTCATTCTTGAATTGGTGGTATTCAAGGTCAAAGATCTTTAATTTACTAACTAGAGTGCTTCTAGATAGTGTGGAAAGATCATTTGCTTCCATGATGGCATGCTTTTTAGATTTGTATCTTGGTGGTAAAGCCCTTAGAGTTTTACACACAATATCTTTATCTGAAATAATTTTCCCTAAAGCGTAAGAGGCATTCACTATTTCAGAAAGTTTTTGATCAAACTCATCAAAGGTATCGTCTTCATCCATACGATGGTTTTCCCATTTAGAAGATAGGGTTTGAAGCCTAGCTTCTTTTTCAGAGGTATTCCCTTCAAATACGACATTAAGAATATCCCAAGCCTCCTATGATGTTTTACACCTGGTTACATGATGATGGAGGTCTCGAGTTAAAGCATGAATAATGGCATTCAATCCATCGGAATTTTGCTTCGAAAGCAATTTTTCTTCATTACTGAAGTCTTTTAATTCCTTTAGTCTAAACTCAGTGGTTGAGTTGTCGACACGAATTTTTGGGTGTTCATATCCATCAATAATTAAAACCCATGTGTTAAAGTCACGAGATTTAAGAAAAGATTGTATTGCCATTTTCCACCATAGATAGTTTGAGCCATCAAACCCTGGCAGCACGTTAACTGAATCAACCATTTGATTCAAAATATATAGGTTGGATGACACTAAACACAGATTGTTAGATCTTTTCGTGTTTGCCTGCTTTGATGCCAATTAAAAAGATGAGGGCACCCAAATACACCACAATCTTTTTATTTGATCACAACCTATTCAGTCTCTACTGTGTATAAATCTCTTGGAGTAACAATCACTCGAGGAATATTTCAACATGGTGTCCACTTGAAATAGGGTTAGTCCGGTCTGGCCTAACAATGTGAGAGTATCAAAGTCAAGTGGAGAAATCCAATACACTTTGTGTGATCTTTTATGAATATGAAATTGAGACAATACTATGACAAAGTGTTCACTTGATAACTGAAACCTTATAAGATAAATATCAAGTGCCTAGTTAACGTATAAGTGACTTTAATTATAATGCGGAAATAAAGTAAAGCACAAACCAGAATTTTGTTAACGAGGAAAACTACAATCTTGTAAAAAAATACCGGGACCCAGTCCAGTTTTGAATACTCAATGAATTAAGACGCTACAAAAAGTAAACCTGCAAATTCGTGTAGACAATACTAAGTAAACTAAAATCCTAGTTACTCAGCTTCAGCAGTATTCTTGTTTAGATAATATCTAGCAGAACCGAAGTTCTCAATAGATATTTGTTTTAATAATATCTAGCAGAAACGGAGTTCTCAATAGATATTTGATACTAGATATCCTAGCAGAACATGTGTTCTCTTTAGGACCAAATCTAATATATCTTCTTAATGGTTCACAATAGCTTTTTATACCAATCTTTCAACTGGAAAGACAAGATTCCTTTGGATCGTATTCCAAACAGTAAAGGATAAACTGTTTGGTAACTAAACTCACTTTATAATCACAATACATAAATATATGATAAAAGCACAGTTAAGGATCTTCTATTTTTAAGACATGTTAACAGATCCGAAGTTCCTCGGTTACAAGATCAAACAAGACAATGATTACCGAAATAATCAATCTTGATTACAAGGTTTATAATAAAATCACAAACTACTTGTTGATCAAAAAAGGGTTATGTTTATTGAAAATAAACAACCTCTTAATCTCGGAAAATCAAGTCACAAAAAGTTACACCAAGATCAAAACACAAGAAAAAAAGTCTTCAAATCTTCAATCTTCTATTTAATCTTCAAAGTAACAACATGCAATATCAAATTTGATTCCTTATTGATTTGTCGGAAAGAATAGAGTCTGTTAACAATGGAAAATCAATTAATTTATCTTACGGATCTAGAAAAACTTAGATCCGTAGAGACATCAAATCTTTGATCTAGTTTGAGTGAGCCTTATATCAAAAAAGAAGGTTCTCAAGAATAAACAAACTAGGTGAAATCAAAGATTCAAAAACCGTTAGTCAATCAAATCAATAATCAAAAATTAAAATAACAGTGCAATCATATAGTTTCCCACCAACGGTACTAATAGAGCTTCTCAATCCCAAAGAAGTCTTTAAACTGAGCGGTCGTAAGAGATTTCGCCTAATTAGGTTACTTTCCTCTCTGAATAGGCGGCTTCACTAGTAACAACACAACTAGGTAGTTTTGCTGGCTCTGAGGATTAGTTTGCTTGAAATGCAAACTAGTATTTATAGACCAAGGAAGTTTCGACACTTAGGAATTTCTAAAACCGAAAATATTCTCAAGATATGCAATATATTACCAAATTCGGTTTCCATAATTCCTGGAAATGATTTTTCCAAATATTGACCGAAATCTCATTAGAAAATCTCCAATTAGTAAAAGCATATTACCAATTTTTATTTTCTAAAGATATGCGTTTTAATTGCTGGAAATTAAAAGCATATAAACTAAAAACCTTAATTAAAAGATTCTCAATTTATTTCGATCCGAGATTCTCCTTTAGCTATTAACGAATATCTTTGAACAATAAAAGATAAGAGTTATTGCACATGTTCAAAGTATGTTGACATCTTTACTTGGTAAATCCTTTTTTCATATTTACCATCGTGGAACCGATTTGCCACACTTCCTAACAAGTTTAGAATTGGTTCATCTGACTTCTAAGAACTATGTGATTAATTATCCTATCAAATCACCAAACATGGGTTTCACGGTTCTACCAAAACAAGTTTCGGTTCTACCTTAATGTGGGTACTAGAATTAGTCACGCTAGTTACCAAAACTTGGTTGACTAGGTATTAGGATCGGTTCCCACATATATATGGTATCTAACTTGTATTTAGTGCACATTTTCATAGGATCGGTTCCCAATAAATAAAAACGTGTTGCACATGTTCATAGGATTGGTTCCCAATAACTAAAAACTTGCCGCACCTCTTACAAGGATCGATTCCGCTTTTGTGATCGGTTGCACCTCTTACTAGGATCAGTTCCCCTTTGCCTAGAGTTGGTCATACCAATCACAACAAATCGATCATACCATCTTAGGTGATTACTTAAGATCAGGTTCACTAATAAAAGTCATACCAATACAAAAGTCAGGCCTTGTGAAGATTTTTACCAAGATATATAAACAAGTTATGATTAGTTATACTAAACGCACATATTGGTAATTCAAAAGGATTTGCAATGAATAACAATACCAATAATCCTAGCGATTTCCCTTTCGATTCATAAAACAAGTTAATGAATTGTACTTTCTTTAAACGAATGTAAAAACATTATTTCCTAGGATGAAATCTTCACCCATACCCAAACATAATCACAATAACACTCATATGATTATATCGATGTCTTATTGTTTGAGTGTGAAAACCGTTTCTGCTGATTTGGTAATTTCGGATGTGTGGGTGAGAAACGAATCTAAACCCTAAATAATGTACTGCAAGGGAGTACTTTGATTCGAGAGATCAATCTGTACAAATCCGGCCTAAACCAAGAAATGGCCGTTCCAGACTTGCTTCGATCACAAAGTGAAGGAGAAGGGTTCGTCTTAGGGAAGGAAGCGAAGAGAGTGTTGAGACCAGAATAGTTGATTCTGGAAGAGTAGTTGTTTGCTGACTTGTATCAGAAAGTGAAACTCTAGTAGATTGGAAAGCTAACAAGTGATTTCTGAGTGTTGTGTGCTCCTGACCAAAAAACTTGTTCTTTGGTGGAAATAGGTGAGACTGAGACCTATTTATACAAGTTGTAACAAAATGTACCCTGGTCTCGTAAAAGTGGAAACAGTTTGAGTAATGGAGGAGAATGGTAACGGGTAACGACTGGAATTGATGTTTCCATAATGAAGGATATGTTTCACCATTATTTATTTCCATTACTAACCACCTCACTTTTATGACACTTTCTTGTAACGGGCGTATTGCACGCCGCACGCTGTAAACCGCCAGACCAATACCCTGACGAGCATCCCCCAGTTTGTGACATGTTTTGATATCTCGAGTGTTTTTGTTTAGCGTGTTGCTATTATTTGGCAAGTTAAGCTTAGGAGGCTTGCCTTCTCGGTGGTGACCTTCGACGGTCGAGATTTTACATCTTGATAGGAAAGGTAGTCGTTGATTGTTGTAACCTTCCGCTTGGCGGACAGTGGCATGGAGACGTGGCCGGCATGGCCTTGGCATGCTTTTAGATGCGGCCAAGTTAGGATCTTGGGCATAGTTTAAGCGTGGCCCAAGATCTGCATCTCAGGAGGAAAGGTATCCGTTGATTGTCGCAACCCTTCATTTGGAAGCCAGCGGTATGGCGACATGGTCGGAATGCTCATGCATGTTTTAGGCGCGTCCAAAATTAGGGTTTGCTATAAATCGTGCAGTTTTGTCATTATGCCAGAAGTTGCCACTCATTTGGTGGCGAACTTGTACGGCTGAGATCTGCATGTCAAGAGGAAGGGTAGCCGTTGATTGTCGCAACCCTTCGTTTGGCAGCCAGTGGTATGGCGGTATGGTCGGCATGCCCGTGCATGTTTTAGGCGCGGCCAAAATTAGGGTTTGGTACAAACCGTGCAGTTTTAGCATTGTGACAAAAGTTTCCACGCGTTTGTTGGCGAACTTGTACGGCTGAGATCTGCATCTCAGGAAGAAGGGTATCCGTTAATTGTTGCAACCCATCATTTTGCAGCCAGTGGTATGGCGGCATGGTCGGCATGCTCATGCATGTTTTTAGGCGCGACTAAAATTAGGGTTTGGTACAAACCGTGCAGTTTTGGAATTGGGCCAGAAGTTTCCACGCATTTGATGGTGAACTTGTACGGCTGAGATCTACATCTCAGGATTAAGGGTAGCCTTTGATTGTCGCAACCCTTCGTTTTGCAGCCAGCGGCATGGAGGCATGGTCGGCATAGCTTTGGAAATGTTTTAGGCGCGGCCAAAATTAGGGTTTAGTACAAACCGTGCAGTTTTGGCATTGGGCCAGAAGTTGCCACGCGTTTGGTTGTGAACTTGTACGGCTGAGATCTGCATCTCAGGAGGAAGTGTAGCCGTTGATTGTCGTAACCCTTCGTTTGGCAGCCAGCGGCATAGAGGCATGACCGGCATGGCTTTGGAAATATTTTAGGCGCGGCCAAATTAGATGTGGCTGGCGTGGCATGCCATTGGCACGATGGTGCGAATGGCATGGTTGGCATGCCTTGACGTGGGGGTGTGGCTGGCATGGTATGCCATTGGCACGGTGGTACGTCTGGAATGGTTGACATGCCTTGGCACGGAGATACGGCTGGCATGGTATGCCTTAGGCACAGTGGTACGGCTGGCATGGTTGGAATGCCTTGGCGCGGAGGTGTGGCTGACATGATATACCATCGACACGGTGGTGCGGTTGGCATGGTCGACATGCCTTAGCACGGAGGTGTGGATATCATGGTATGCCATTGGCACGGTGGTGCGGCTGGCATGGTCGGTATGCCTTGGCGTGTAGGTGTGGCTAGCATGGTATGCCATTGGAACGCTGGTGCGACTGGCATGGTCGGCATTCCTTGGCGCGGAGGTGTGGCTGGCATGGTATGCCATTGGCACGGTGGTGCGGTTGGCATGGTCGGCATGCCTTGGCGCGGAGGTGTGGCTAGCATGGTATGCCATTGGCATGGTGGTGGCATGGTCGGCATGCCTTGGCGCGGAGGTGTGGTTGGCATGGTATTCCATTGGCACGGTGGCGTGGAAATTAGGGTTTGGTATGTCGAAACCCTAATTAGCATATACGGCATGCATAACTGGCATGCTCGGCTAGCATGAGTGTTTGGCATGTGCAAATATTATGTCAGTCAATACTGGGGGTTCTACCTTGGAACATGACACACACACACACACACATATATATATATAATGTACCCTGGTAAATTTCTCACAGACGTATTGAATGGTTCGATAAATATGCTAGTGGAGATATTGGTGTTTACAGATCCTGAATGGTTCGATAAATGTGCTAGTGGAGATATTGGTGTTTACATATCCGTTTCCTTACAGAGTGACGTCACGTTAGACCAAGGTTTTACGATTTTAACACTAAGCCAAAAACCACCATCAACACTTATATACGAAGTTCAAAAGATAGACGCTATACTTCGTATTGTATTCCTTAATACTATGTCTAATTAGAGTATAATCATTCACAGTTTCGCATGTTATGTTTTCAATCTAAAAGATTTGAAAGACACAAAATACAAATGGAACAAGTCAAGTCGTAGTTACTAACCTCAAGCAAAAGGATAATGTTTTTGTTGTCTTCAATCCATCTTCAGATCTTTGTGAGTAACTGGAGAACAATAATTCTATCATTTCTAGTCTAACCTATCGAAGTTGAATCTAGTTTACTTATTAAGCGACTCGAGTTTTGGAACTAAATATGACAACCAATCTTGACATACCAATGCTTGGTAGGTTCAACTGAGCAGTGCTCTAACAAATTTTCTAGCTTGCCTTAGTTTAGTTTCAACCAACAGGGTTCGAGATATTACGGAGGCCGCAAAAAACCTAATTTTTGCAAATTAATTAGGTTACAATCTGAATCTTGTGAGTTATCACAAAATTGATCAAATTTGGTGAATTATGTGTGTTGACACAAAATTCTTTATTATCAGAGAGCAGCGTGCTTTCCGTCTAAGTACTTTTATGCAAACCTTAATTTTGATACTTCGGGAAATTCATGCTACTCAGCTGCGAGCGAACACTAATTGTCATTTCATATCAATATTAAGGGTTCAGTCGGGGAACATAGCATAAGAAAATACTCAATAAGCCATACATTAATATATAATGCATGCGGGAGGTTAAAATTTATAGAATATATGGGATTGTTGCTACATGCACCATTCTAGATAAATTTTATGTAAATATATTGAATTGCTCAATACATGTGTAAGTAAAGAGGAATGGGCACTCATCACTTAAGTGGCTTAGTCTCTTTGCAGAATGACGGTACATTAAATATAGGGTTTTACAATTTTAGCCCTGAACTGAAAACCACCATTAACACCTTGCTAAACCGATTGCACAAATACAATCGCTTATTTCGATAAGACCAAAATAAAGATCAGAAATAACTTTATTTTTTTCATCAGGTTCTAATTATTCAGACAATAACTTAGACCTTTCACTTTAGACAAGACAAGTGCTAGGTTACTTAACTAGTATTTCTCGTCAAGGCATTCGATTAGACTTGAATAACCGAATCCTTCACTTTGATGAATCTAACTAAGATCAGAACTAACTTAGTTTCTCTTATCCGGAATCGAAATGGACTAAAAAAATGATCCCGTATTTTGTTAAGCCATAAATAATACATGCAAACCATATAAATTGACTTGCACAATTATTTCTCTTAACCGGAAGCAATTGAAACAAACATAGACATTATAACACCGCAATTGCACCGAAGTTTCGTTAAGCCTAAAACAATTAATACCAAACAATAAAAAAGATATCAAAAAATAGTTTTTCTTAACTGGAAACAATTGAATCACAGACACACACATTCATACACACATAATGGAATAAACATCAATTGTACTGAATTTTGTTAAGCAAAAGCAAAATATATGCAATAAAATCAGGCTTTTCTTAAACAGGAAAATGATTAACTAACAAATTCGTTACCTCAGATTGTGCATCCTCTTCTCCCCAGAATGATATATCATTAAATGCAAGTTCAAGTTAGAACTCTCCCCCATTATGTTGTCATTCTCCCGTAAGAACAAAAGAACAACAACAAGAGCAACCTTTACCATAGAAAGTTTGAATCAGTTTTAACTAATGCGTGCCAATAGCAAAAGTTAAAAACTCGAAACACATATGTTTATGTTAAACACAACTCATGTAAACACAAATTGATTCAACACATTGTGACTTTTTACATATGAGTCTCAATCGGAACTCCTTATGATCCTTTGATAAAGCCTACCAATATGGGCTAGAACTTAATCTCGCTAAATCAAAAAGCCACACAAAACATAAGGGCTCACATCATATGAGATCGAATATTAAGGTTACGAAAACCTAAATCAAACATCCCATAAACACATAGCAATAATATAAATCATTCAAGCACAGGCTATGTAATCGAAAAAACTATCACAAGAAAAATTATAAAATAATTTTATTGATATATAATAGATAGTTTTATTGAGAAATAGACCTTATACAATAATTGAAATAATATAAAAAACTGATGTCTATTTTCTTGGATTTAGTATTACAGCATATAACTTAATCCCTAGTGGTGCTCTTATTGTTCACTGAAGTTCCTTCAGTTTTCAAACTCTTGAAGCATGTCTCGAGGGACTTGTCTGCAACCACTTCATGTTTCTCAAGTTTTTCAACTTGAACCTTCATATTAGCAAGATCAACTTTTGTTTCCTCAATCCTATCCTTGAGCCAATCTTGATGATGGATTGTCATTATGAGGTTGGTTCTTAGTTCTTCAAAACCTTGGATATAGTTAATCATACTATCAGAATGTATCCACTTGGTTTTTGTTGGATCTTGAAGGTCGTAAGCTAGTAGACATGACTCATCTTGGGATCCAGCAGAACTATCAGAATCATAATCATACATGGTTTTTGATATGATTTTCTTTTTACTTTCTGTATTGATTCCTTGACAATCCTTAACCTTTTGAGCTTTCTCCTTATTGACTTTTGTAACACTGCGAGTTATTGGAGGCATGCTCAGGTATTTTAAAAGGATTAATCTGGGTTTCTTAATACAAGCAAGAGATTGTTTCTCTTAATAAGAGATAATTTTCGGACCGAAAATAATTAGGAAATTCCGAAAATATACACATTTGTTTCCTTTGTCTGAACTTCTCATGCTGTAAGGTTTATTAAAATTCGAAGATTTTAAATAAAAACTATTTTTGGAAGATCAGCTTAAACATGAACAAATTCTAGAAAAAATTGGATTCGCAGCTATCCAGAGATTGTCACATAATTTTTTGATACAAAATACACAAAAAAAATAAAAATGTATTCTTGTTTTATGCACTTCTCATCCCAAAAGTTATGAGCATGAACTAGGATGAGAGTGCACAGTCTCCATACAACTAGGTTGCATCGGAGTAAGCCTTTTCTTGCTTACAACGAGTATCAAAAACATTGTTCATGTTTCTCTTTGGAAATTTCTGCCCAAAGTGTTTTCTCCCAAGTAAATGATCCTTCCTTGATCTAAAGGTATGATCATATGGGGAAACAGTACTGATATGAGAATTTTCATAGATAGATAAATCTCTCTTAATTATGTCAATGAGATTTTCATAATATTTTCTCAGTCTAAGGATTTCCTTATGATGTACATCAGTATGATTATCTGAAACAATTATCGAAAATTCCTGATTATTTCCTTTGGCAGAGATTCTCTCTTTCCCTTTCTTCTGGAGTCGTTCTTCATGTAAACCAGGATTGTTTCGCTATGAGTGAGGAGGAACCTTTTTCCATAAGCGATCATCAACTCTTACTCCTAATTATTTTGAGTTGATTTTGTCGGGTTGAGGTTTAATTTGTATTTCTACTGAGGAATGATCTTTCAGTTTTTTAAGACAAGAAATTTCTTTCAATACTTTTACTACTGTATTATGAAGAAGTATAAGTTGCATGTCAAGTGACTGAAAGTTGTATTCCTTAAGATCACTTTCATGAAATCGGTTCAAAGTTTCCGTTGGACGAGATTTCCCTTGATCATCAGTAGTTTTAGAAGATGGTTTCTCATTCTCTTCTGACTTGATGTAGTAAGGTAGACTACCATCATCATGATCAGTTTCAGATGTGATCAAACCGATTTTGTTATCACAATCTCTAAAAGTCGAACAAGGACTTTTGGTTTCTTCATCAGAAGAAATTATAACAGAATCATTAGTCAAAGTCATAGGACGAGTCTCTTGATCTGTAAGAGAGTTACCAACAACTTCTAATTTGACAGTGAGATCCATATTCTCTTTGCCTAGAATGTTTAGTTGAATGACTTTTTCTCTGATATCATGCTTAAGAAGATTAGATTTTGTATGTAATATAATATCCGTGTAGACAGAGATCTTATTGGATTTAGGAGTTTTACCAATTCTTTATCAGTATCTTCTTTTCCATCATAGATAGACTCAGATGTTTTCATGACTCCTGGATCATGAGTCAACGAAGTAGTAACATCTTCAACATTTGAGTATTCATACTCTTGCATAACGTTAACTGAATCAGACATAAATTCAATTCTTATAGGTTGGATATCACTAAACACTGATTGTTAGATCTTTTCGTGTTTGCATGCTCTGATACCAATTAAAAATATGAGGGTACCCTAATACACCACAATCTTTAATTTATCCACCTATAAGTCCTCTTATCGGAAGTGATTGTCTATAGACAAAGTCGAGACAATACTACAAATCAGTATTCACACTTTGTGTGATCATCTTTGGACACGAGATCGAGACAATACAACAATCAAAATTTGATTACTTAATAATAGGTTCAGACTTAACCAAACTCTATAGGATCACTATCAAGTAATACGGAGTTAACGTTTATGTAATTTACTTTAAATTATAATAACAACAATTATAATTGCGGAAAATAAAAATAAATGACACAACAAGATTTTGTTAACAAGGAAACCGCAAATGCAAATAAACAACGGGACCTAGTCCAGAATTGAATACTCTCAGAATTAAGCCGTTATAAAAAATATAAACCAACTTCGTATAGTTGAAACCAAATAACTAAACATATAGTTCACTTAGTTTCTTGAGTATCCATGCGCTTCCGACATTCAATAAGTGCACACACTGGAACAATTCCTTTGGATTGTATTCCAAACAGTAAAGGAACAACAAATCTGTTTGGTAACAACTTTCTTGATTCTTTCAAGTGAAGATATCTCAAGTCATAAGCAAAGGCTCTTCCGTTTAACAAATAAACTCCTTTGCCTGGTGTTTATGGGTAAAAATCGCTTCTGCCGATTTTGGTAAATTCGGTAGGTGAGTGAGAAACTAGTTTAAACCCTAAACAAATGTGTTGCACGTGAGCACTTTCTAGATTCGAGAGATCAATATGTACAAGTACGGCCTAAACGAAGAAATGGCTGTTCCAGACTTGCTTCGGTCACAAAGTGGAGGAGAAGGGTTGATTTGGGGAGGGAAGCAAAGAAAGGTGTTGAGACCAGAATAATTCTAGGAGATTAGTATCTCGACTTGTATCAGAAAGTGAAAGCTTCAGAAGCTTGCAAGAGATGAAAGCTTTTTTGTGAGATTGCAAAGTTGCCTTTTCCGAGAATGTTGTGTTTTTCTCCTGACCGAGACTTGTTGTCTGGTGGAAATAGGTAAGACCTATTTATACAAGTCAAGATTGAAACTTACCCTGGCCTCATGAAGGGAGAGAGTAAAGGGTGAAATAATGGGAGGAGGTGGTAACTGCATCGGTGTTTATGGGTGAAAACGTATTCACCATTATTTCCTCATTTATTTGACCGCTTTATTCCTATTCACACTTTCTTAAAGTGAGCGTAGTGTACGCTGCATGCTGTGACCGCCAAACCAAAACCCTGGAAAGCATCCCCCAGTTTGTGGTGATGTCTCTAGTGTTGGTTGCACTTTGAGTGCAACTGGCAATGCCAGGATGCAAGTGGCGTGTGTGGCATGTGCGGAATGCCTTTGTTACGGGTTGCACCTTGAGTGCAAGTGGCAATGCTAGAGCTGCCAGTGGCGCGTGTGGCATGTGCCAATGGCATGTGTGGAATGCCTTGGTGGTAGGTTGCACGTTGAGTGCAAGTGGCTATGCCAAAGCTGCCAGTGGCGCGTGTGGCATGTGCGGAATGCCTTAGTGGTAGGTTTCACGTTGAGTGCAAGTGGCTAGCCAAAGCTTCCAGTGGGGCGTGTGGCATGTGCCAATGGCATGTGCGGAATGCCTTAGTGGTAGGTTGCACGTTGAGTGCAAGTGGCTATGCCAAAGCAGCCAGTGGCGCGTGTGGCATGTGCAAATGGCATGTACGGAATGCCTTGGTGGTAGGTTGCACGGTTTGCAGGTTAGGCTACCAGCGAGGGTTTTGGCATGTGCCTATGGCACGCACAGCCATTAGGGCCACAGCTAGGTAATGAAATCTACCAGTGAGCACGTTAGCATGTGCCAATGGCACGCTCGGCCATTAGGGCCATGTCCTGGTAAGAAAAGATACCAGTGAGCGCGTTGGAATGTGCCAATGGCACGCTCGGCCATTAGGGCCACGGCTTGGTAAGAAAAGCTACCAGTGAGCGCGTTTTCATGTGCCAATGGCATGCCCGGCCATTAGGGCCACGTCCTGGTAACAAAAGATACCACTGTGCGCGTTGGCATGTGTCAATGGCACGCTCCGCTATTAGGGCCACGACTTGGTAAGGAAAGCTACCAGTGAGCGCGTTGGCATGTGCCAATAGCACGGTCGGCCATTAGGGCCACGTCCTGGTAAGAAAAGCTACCAGTGAGCGCGTTGGCATGTGCCAATGGCACGGTCGGCCATTAGGGCCACGTCCTGGTAAGAAAAGCTACCAGTGAGCGCGTTGGCATGTTCCAATGGCACGCCCGGCCATTAGGGCCACGTCCTGGTAAGAAAAGCTTCCAGTGAGCGTGTTGGCATGTGTCAATGGCACGCTCGGCCATTAGGGCCACACCTTGGTAAGGAAAGCTACCAGTGAGCACGTTGGCATGTGTCAATGGCACGCTCGGCCATTAGAGCCACGTCCTGGTAAGAAAAGCTACCAGTGAGCGCGTTAGCATGTGCCAATGGCATGCGTGGCTAATTTGGGTCACGGCTAGTGCCAAGGTAAGCGTGCTTCGCTTGGCGTGGTGTATAGCATAGATAGGGCCAGTGCAGAGTGCGTTTGGAATGGCGCGGCTAGCTTGGGCTAGGTGTGGCTGGCATGATTTTCCATTGACACAGAGGTGCGGCTAGCATGGTTGGCATGCTTTGGCGCGTTGGTGTGACTAGCATAGCTAGGGCCAAGGCATAGTGCATTTTGCATGGCACGGCTAGCTTGGGCTAGGTGTGGCTGGCATGATTTGCCTTTGTCACAGAGGTGCGGATAGCATTGTTGGCATGCTTTGGCGCGTTGGTGTGACTAGCATAGCTAGGGCCAAGGCAGAGTATGTTTGGCATGGAGCGGATAGCTTGGGCTAGGTTTGGCTGGAATGATTTTCTATTGGCACAGAGGTGCGGCTAGCATGGTTGGCATGCTTTGGCGCGTTGGTGTGACTATTATAGCTAGGGCCAAGGCAGAGTGCATTTGGCATGGCATGTATAGCTTGGGCTAGGTGTGGCTGGCATGATTTTCCATTGGAACAGAGGTGCGCCTAGCATGGTTGGCATGCTTTGGCGCGTTTGGTGTGGATGGCATGATTTGCCATTGGCACAAAGGTGCGGCTATCATGGTTATCATGCTTTGGCGCGGTTGGTGTGGCTGGCATGATTTTCCGTTGGCACAGGGGTGCGGCTAGCATGGTTGGAATGCTTTGGCGCGGTTGGTGTGGCTGGTATGATTTGCCGTTGGCACAGGGGTGCGTCTAGCATTGTTGGCATGCTTTAGCGCGGTGGGTGTGGCTGGCATGATTTGCCGTTAGCACAGGGGTGCGGCTAGCATGGTTGGCATGATTTGGCATGGTTGGTGTGACTAGCATAACTAAGGCCAAGGCAGAGTGCGTTTGGCATAGCGCAACTAGCTTGGGCTAGGTGTGGCTGGCATGATTTGCCTTTGGCACATAGAGGAATTAGGGTTTCGCTCGTTGTAACCCTAATTTGAAAAAAATACCCCCCCATTAATTACTGACTACATGCATTAAATGTTCTAATAAATGTGTCACCGGTGACATTAGGTTATTCGGGGTTTTACGATTTTACCCTTCGTCTAAAAACCACCATCAACATCTGGTCATATCAATCTATCCAATAACTACCGAAATAACAGAGTTTAGATTTGTAATCAATCAATATAGAATCAAACAAGAAACTATAAGGTGATGCAGATCTTACACAACTAAATAATCGAATAAATCGGATTCTAGTTGGATCCCAGCCGATCAAGATTTGTGTACACCCAAAGATATAGAAACCAAATAAGAAATCTTCTTTGTCTTCAAATCTTCTTTAATCTTCAATAAACACCTGAACAAAACCACTTGAATCTCTTGTGATCAATCGAGCATAGAACGAAGTCTGTTAATAATGGATTATCACAAGATGTATTTAGATCTACAAACAGTTCTAAATATCTCGTCGACACTTCGATCTAGTTTGAGTGAATTTTATATCAGAAGAGAAGATTCTCAAGAATAAACAAACTAGGTGCAATCAAAGTTCAAGAACCGTTAGTCAATCAAATCAATCTCAAACTAAAATCAACTGCAATTATCTAGTATCCCATCAACGATACTCGTAGAGCTTCTTGATCCCACGGAAGTCTTTAAACGAGCGGTCGAAGAGATTTCGCCTAATTAGGGTACTTTCCTCTTCAGATAGACATCTCCACTAGAAACAACAAAAAGATGAAGTTTATCTGGCTCTTAGGATAGTTTGCTTGAAATGAAAACTTGGGTATTTATAGACCAAGGATGTTTGGACACCAAGGAATTTCCAAAACCGAATATTCTCAAGATATGCAATAAATGCCCAAATCGGTTTTCATAATTCTTGGAAATGTTTTGTCTAATATTTACCGAAATCTCACTAGAAAATCTCTAATTAGTAAATGCACATTACCAGTTTTTATCTTCCAGAGATATGCATTTAATTGCTGGTAATTAAAAGCATATAAAACTAAAATCTTAATTAAAAGATTCTTAATTTATTTCGGTTCGGGATATCCTTGAGTTATTAAGGAATATCTTTGAATAATAAAAGATAAGAGTCATTGATCATGTTCAAAGTATGTTGACATCTTTTCTTTGTAAATCCTTTTTCATATTTACAATCTTGGAATCGATTATACCACACTTCCAAACAAGTTTATAATTGGTTCATCTGTATTCTAAGATAACTATGATCAAATATCAAATCACTAATCATGGGTTTACGGTTCTACCAAACACAAGGATCGGTTCTACCTTAATACAGTTACCGGTACTGGTTATATCAATTACCAGGACCGGTTACCACATACTTATGGTATTACTTGTGATCGGTTACATAAGTCACTAGGATCGATTACACCAATTACTAGGACCGATTACGCTAATTACAAGGATCGATTACATAACTCTTTTGTAATCGGTTACACCAATTACAAATATCGATCATACCATCTTAGATGATTACTTAGGATCAATTACACTAATATAAGTCATACCAATACATAAGTCAGGTACTATGATTAGTTATACCAAGATACATAACAATTTATGATCGGTTCTACTAACTCACACATATTGGTAATCCAAAGATATGCAATGAATAACAATACCAATATGCCTAGCGATTTCCTCTTCGATTCATAAAACAAGTTTATGAATGTACTCCCTTTAAACAAATGTAAACATTATTTCCTAGGATGAAATCTTCACCTTTACCCATACACATAATCACAATAGCATTCATACGATTATGTCGATGTCGTAAATATACGAAGTTCAAAAGATAAGCGTTATACTTCGTATCCTAATTCCTTAACACTATGATCATGTGATCATGTCTTACTACTAGAGTACAATCATTCACAGCTTCGCAATTATGTTTTCAATATAGCACGACTTGAAAGATATATTAGGAATAAAATAGTTCAAGTCAAATATTACTAACCTCGAGAGGAAGGATGATGTTGTCATTATAGCTTGTTACTTTTTCACATTCTTCAAGTTTTCGAGTAATACTTATATGTCTCATAATCCAAGAATTTCTAGTCTAAACTATAAGAAGTTGTCTCTAGTTACATAATCAAGCGACTCTTAGATTAGTTTTGATTCACTAAAATATGACAACCAAACTTGACATACCAACTCTTGGTGTTGTCAACCGAGATATGCTCTAACAACTTGAAAGTGGTCGCGACGCAATAATAAATTTCAAGATCAGTAGGATAAGTGACAAGGCAGTAAAGCTAAGTGATGCTGATGCTAAAGCATAAAAGTTGGCTAAGTGCGTTTTGCAAAAGCTAGCAAACATTTTCGAATTTCAGAAAGGGTTCTGAAAGTGCATGCAACGAAGATTGAGACCAGTATAGCGAGTATACTTGTTTTTGTTCAACGAGGATGTTGAAAACATTATGTGGGGGAGGTATATTACAGGTCAGGTTGCAGTATTGTAGGCCAAGTCAGTGTGCAGCCAGGATGGCGCGACACTTTATAAACTATCATGTGATGATATAGAAATACCTTGCAGGGCCAGTGATGCACAAAGGTGGCGCTACACTGTAAAGGACATTAGCTAAGTAATGTAGCTTATTGGCCGACACAATGAAGCTTCATTGAGGGATTGGCAAGACATGGACAATTTGTCAAATGCAACATGCGATGTTGGAATTAAGGCATATCCATGGAATTGAGTTGTCCCAAACTCAAGGATGGTGCAAGAGTGTATAATATGCCAAGATTTGGCCTATGCATTAGTCCAAGGCTGTCCAAAGCTTGGACAGTGCAAACAAGCTAGTAATGCGAGAGTGCGCATTACTATTGTCAAGCAAAATGGCTAAGTGAGAAAAACAATAACACATATGAGCATATGGAACATAGTGGCATAAGTTGGAAATCATGTTGGCATGAATTTGGCTAAGCTAAAGTGTCCTCGAGAGTTCATATCAAGGCTTAATGCGGTGAGGCACAAAAGTGGCGCATTATGGCTCAAGTGTTATTTATTGGCTTTGTGAGCCTGCCAATGATGTGAGACAAGTTGGAATGGTTATAAAGCAAGTTTATAACCTTATTAGAGTATCTGTAACTGTTTAAGATAAGTGTGGCTTTAATCTGCAAGACAACACAAAAGGTGGCAGTTGAAAAGCAGATTGGCGGTTAGGAAAACTACCTGTGGACATGTGGCGGTTTGTAGGACGTGCAAGCGATTGTGTGACGGACCGGAAAATTACACTTTTGGCACGTTTCCCCCGCAGGCCATATCTTCCCCGATGCGCCATGATGAAGCTATGATCCGAGCCTTAAAGCTAGGAAAATGCACGTTCATTTTCCCTTGCAAGCATGCTCGTGGAGCATGATGCAGCTGTTTAAGCTTCCACACCGTTCTAACTTACCCTTGTTTCGTAAAGGGTTTATTAAGAAGAAAAAAAAACTTTCTTAATACGGCAAAAACGGCCTTTTGAGGCTCTAAACGATGGAATTTGGCTAAATTTTGGTGACCGTGTGGATCTATTAATCGACATGTCTTGATCTTTGGGCCATTTTCCATCAAAATGGACTCCTCTTGAGCTAAATTATGACACTCGGGTTTTTAGCCTTTGTCGCACGCCTTGATAGGAAGTATGAGCATCCAAGGAATGAAATGCAACTAGCCTCATGAAGTATGGCCACAATCATCTCTTGCGTCAAGCTATCGAGCTAGATGATATGAGAGGCCAAAGTGTCGCAATCATATCTAAATTAGATGTTATGAGCGACAATATGCTGGACCGAAAATGCTGAAACTCATTGCAGCTGCCTACATACCCTTCTATACTCTAAAGGGATCAAGCACAGACCATAGTTCATCCATGAAGGGATGGAAACTTAAGTTTGCATGGCCGTGGACAAGTAATAATGGAAATGGCCTAGTCCGTATAGGCTGTTTCGTCGAAATGCATCCAAGTGATGCATGTTTGGTCCGCAATATAGCATAACGATGCCTAAGCATCAAATGACCTCTTCGCGAGGCTACGCAACTATAAATGAGCCTTAAGCATCATTTATACTCTTTCGGCTAAGCTATGAAGCTTACTTGGTGCATAGTCCGCATATGCACCATCAACCAACTATCCCTCCCTATATATGTAAAAATGACATTTTTACAACTTAAATTGGGGTACCAAAAATCATTCATCAACTCCCCAGGTCATGATGGACGCACCTTACCACCCTCGCCAACAGTGATGTACAGCCATGTTGGTTGTCCGCGACCAACCCGATGTCCAGCCATGTTGGCCGTCCGCTGCCAACCCGATGTCCAACCATGTTGGCCATATGCTGCCAACCCGATGTCCAACCATGTTGGATGAACATTGTCAATGCATTTTCCAAGGGCCAATGTTCCTTTCCTATGCAACGGAAGCTTTGGATGAAGCTTTGCATCAGGCCATGGCGCATCTTTTAGCATGTGACATGCTAAAAACACGGGGTGTTACAAGTTGCACAAAAGTTTTGGTCTGATCTTTGGCATTATAAATATCCTAGAGATTAATAAGTTGATGGTTGTTCAATTGAGAGAAGAACCACTTATTTGTAGAGAGTGTTAGGCATTCACCAAGAGGGTGAATGGCCTGTTTTGGTCCATGTGATGGCTAAGTTTTGTAACCTTCCTTTGGTGCAATAAAATGAGTTTGTTGCAGTATATCTTTGTGTTATGATGTTGCTGATTTGTGTGACTTTATCAATTAGTTTGATGCATGGCAGAGCTCTTATGCTTATGGGGGCATAAAGAGTTAGAGAGAAAAGAAGATGAAGACTTATGTTGCATAAAGCCTTAAGAGTGAAGGAAAATGCATACTTTGATGCAAGTGTGCAAGGATGAGTACTTGTGTGTGAAGTTGATTCACTGAACCACATAGTATTTCTGGTCATGTCCCATGAAAATTTTAGGAGATTTGAATGGGCGTGTGACAACAAGTATCAGAGCCGTGTTTGGGGACACAAATCTTGATTTTTCTCTCTTTTACTCAAGTTGGTGTCATATTTTTATCAATTTCAGTGAAAAATTGTTTGGGTTTCTTTGGTATGGAGACTAGAAGAAGTTGGTCTTGTGTGGAAAGATCAATTGGAATGAACTTTGAAGCTTGAAGTAGCAACATGCCATGAAAGTTAGTGACAAAGGTGTCAAAATTCCTGCCCAAAGTATTAGATGAACACGCAAGAATCATTGAATATCGGGTTTTCAAGTGATAGTATGACAAAACTAATGAGTATGTTGAATTTTATGGTACAGGTCAGGTGTTTAAGACCATGTTTCTCATAACTATGTGAAGATTAAGCATTTACCGTGTATATTACATATGGTAATGGGAATTTTTGTGAAAATTCCTGAACTCAAAGATGGTGTTGGCCTTTGTAGTGGTAAAGAAGATGGAGAACCTGTCTATGCGATAGAATTAAAGGTGTCTCATCATAGCCAATTTGATGGAAGATTAAAATTATTTCTTTCGATGCATATACCTTGGTGGTAATGCAAAGTTTGGTTGTGAACCAGCATTTTTGTGGCAATGTGATGCCATGGAAGAAGAATTGGATGGCCAATTATTATCTAGCATAAAGCTTATTAAAAGGCTGAAGAAAGAAACGCAAGTTAGGGAAAAACCGGTACACCACGGTCTTGTGTTTGCAAATTATTCTTCATTAATGCTAGATGTGCAAAAGGAGTGTGCTAGCACTTGGTTTATGAGTGGGATCAACATGGTTGGACAAGGGTGTCCAAAGACATGCATTTGATCATAACCACAAGTGGATGTTCTTATCGATTTCAAATCAACAATTGTTGCTAATGAAGTTGGGTTTGGAGAAGGGAAAAGACAAAAGTAACCAGTTGTGCATGGGTAGTAAAAATGAGTTCCAGGTTTAAAGAAGAATGTGTCATTCTTTCTTCATGGAACGTATGCAGTAGGTGCCTCATTTGCAAGGATTATGGCCTTGTTGAGATTATCCAAGGGATTTATCCGCAAATGTCATTGAGTAGTATGACTTGATGAGCTCTATGGTGATGCTCAGGATCACCATGCTAAGTCCAATTCAATTGTGCAAAGGTGCACAAGTTTGTGTCAAAATATTGATGTTAATTGGCATGTCATTACCGTCGAGAACAAGTGTAGTCTGCAAGCTAGTAAAAAAAGGTAGCAGTTGAAGAAGCTTGGTTACAATTAGGATAACAGATAGTAGTGGTGATGCCTAAGAATGTATGTGGTCATTATTGAAGAAATCTTCATGAAAGCTAATGCAACATGATATCCTCAGTTTGAAGGAGTATTCAATTAAGTGTCAATTATGTTATGCTTCGTTATGGGAGTTGCATAAGAACATTGATAGTTGGAATAGTGCATGTGGCAAAGGGTATTGCTATATTGGGGATAGTAGTTGTTGTCTAGCTTCCTTGTTTGTTACTTAGAAGCGAAGATGAAGTCAGTATTGTAAGGCTTGTTAGGTCTTACATGTTGCAATCAGTTGGTGTGAGTATTTTCTCAAGTTTGAGTATACTTTCAGTTTGGTTCGAGTGAACCTTGGTGTTGGGAATTGTCTATCTATGTAAGGTAGTAGCGAATGAGGGTATTTGAGACGAGAATTCTTGCCTCTTTCGTTTAAAGTAAACCTAGTTTGTGTGGAAGATGTTACATAACATATTACGCCAACATATACAATAGAGGACGCTAAAAGTGTAAGAAGCAAATAGAGCTGGTGTCATATTCAATTTTGTTATATGGAAATGCGACGACATTTGGCAGTGATAACATGGAGTAACGCAGCAAGAATGTATAAGTAAGCCCATCAAGTAAAATGAGTTAAGGGTAACTCATAGTTAGGAAGAACATGATGTTGTTTTTTTTCCACTTTAAAGCGTAGCAGTTTGAAAGAGAAAGTGAGGCTTTGCTGGTTTCAAAGGAGCGTGAAGAGGATACCTTGTCCAAAGTGACGGTGGGATGTCTTGGGTAATCCTAAGTCATGACTATACCAAAGTCATGCATTCAATCAAGGTGTTGCGATAATGTAAGCAAAGTATAACGAGGTGCTGGTTCTTTGGCATACAAATGATGCAAATCGAAGAAGGTGAAGTTTACAATATTATTTGGAGGCAAAATCTAGTGAAATTGCTGATATTGGCAAAGTAAAGCAAAGGCTATAGATTGTGGCGCATACCAAGAGTGGTATGAAATCATAAAGTGCATACCTTAAGGCATAACATGATTTAGAGTAGGCGCATATGATTGAAGAATGAGGCCAAGTCTTGTATAAGTCATATTATGTTGCGAGGTGCAACTATAGTCCAAAAGTGAAGGCAAAATACCATGGCATTGATCAATGTGATCAGTTGGGAGGAATTATTAATTGTGTACACTTAGGCACAAATGATTCATGCGAAGTTCAATCCTAATTCAGGGAATTGGTAGGAAGAATTTCAATTTGCACTTGGGTTTTTACATATGATTTGCAATGGAGTTGAAAGTGGTCGCGATGCAACAACAAATTTCCAGATCAGTAGGATCAATGACAAGGCAATATAGCAAAGTGGTGTTGATGCTAAAGCATAGAAGTTGGCTAAGTGTGTTTTGCAAAAGCTAGCTAACATTGCTGAATTTCAGAAAGGGTTCTGAAAGTGCATGCAACAAAGATTGAGACTAGTATAGCGAGTATACTTGGCTATGTTCAATGAAGACATTGAACAGATTAGGTTGGGGAGATCTATTACAGGTAAGGAGAGTGACACACAATGATTGCGCATTACAGTATTGCAGGCCAAGTCAGTGTGCAGCCAGGATGGCACGACACTGCATATACTGTCAAGTGCTGAGATAGCAAGACCCTGCAGGGCCAGTGATGCACAAAGGTGGCGCTACACTTTAAAGGAAATTAGCTAAGTAATGAAGGTTATTGGCCGACACAATGAAGCTTTATTGAGGGATTGGCAAGAATGACCAAGTTGTCAAATGCAATATGCAATGTTGGAATTAAGGCATATACATGGAATTGAGTTGTCCTAAACTCAAGGATGATGCAAGAATGTAGAATAGGCCAAGAGTTGGCCTATGCATTAGTCCAAGGCTGGCCAAATCTTGTACAGTGCAAACAAGTTAGTAATGCGAGAGTGGGCATTACTATTGTTAAGCAAATTGGCTAAGTGAAGAAAGACTAACACATATGAGCATATGGCACATATTAGCATAAGTTGGAAATCATGTTGGCATGAATTTGGCTTAGCTAAAGTTTCCTAGAAAGTTCATATCAAGGCTTAATGCAGTGAGGCACAAAAGTGGCGCATTATGGCTCAAATGTTGTTTATTGGCTTTGTGAGCATGCCAATGATATGAGACAAGTTTATAAAATAAGTTTATAAGCTTATTATAGTGTCCCTAACTGTTCAAGACAAGTGTGGCTTCAATCTGCAAGACAACACAAAAGGTGGCAGTTAGGAAAACTACATGTTGACATGTGGTTGTTTGTAGGATGTGCAAGCGGTTGCACATAAGTTTTAGGCTGATTTTTAGCATTATAAATATCCTAGAGATTATTAAGTTGAGGGTTGTTCAATTGATAGAAGAACCACTGATTTATAGAGAGTGTTAGGCATTCACCAAGAGAGTGTTAGGCATTCACCAAGAGGGTGAATGGCCTGTTTTGGTCGATGTGATGGCCAAGTTTTGTAATCTTCCTTTAGTGCAATAAAATGAGTTTGTTGCAGCATATATTTTTGTTATGATGTTGCTGATTTGTGTGAGTTTATCAATTGGTTTGATGCATGGAAAAGCTCTTATGCTTATGGGGACATAAAGAGTTAGAGAGAAAAGAAGATGAAGACTTATGTTTGCATAAAGCCTTATGAGTGAAGGAAAATGCATACTTTGATGCAAGTGTGAAAGGCTGAGTATTTGTGGGTGAGGTTGATTCATTGAACCACATAGTATTTCTGGTCATGTGTATGGGCTGTCGTAGGCTTAAAAAATTAATAAATATATTTTCCACTAATTAACTGGTAATATAGCGGTAGTAAGAGATCGTTCCCACAGAGAGCTATGTAATTAATAGGTTATTTGAAATATCAAGATAAAGTAAATAACAAAGGGGGGTTTGGGTTTATAAGATGAATAGAAAGACAATAAGAAGAAAGGGATGATTAAGGAATCCTTCGCCGTTACCAAGCGATAGCTGAATTAGTATACTTATTTATCGTTCGTAAGAACCATTCATCACCAACCGTAGCATAACAGCTAGCTCAGTGCTATCCCCAAAACTCCTTATACCACGAATACAGATGCTCTCCAATATCATATTATATTCTACCGAACCTCCAAGTAGTAGCTCACTCAAGGTGTCATCCAATTGAATGCTTTAAGCTTTGTGAATTAGCTTGATCCCAGTAGTTAAACTCTTAGCTCAAGGTTTACTTGCTGGTGTTGTTTCCACACACGATTCCTCCACAAAATCCCTCTGTAAGGTCTCGCCATTTCTACTTGTGTAGAGAGTTATTCAACGATTACTTATCTCCTAATATCCACTAGCAATAGAATAATCAATAGACTAATCTAGTATGTAACCCAAATCAATCTAAGAATCACCCATAAACCCTAGGTATGGTAAAGACAAATGTGATGATAAAAACTCTCAATAGGTATTATTAATAAAGCTTCACGCTTGGAACATTGAATTCATCCTTAATCAACAAAGGATTTAGCTACTCATATTACAAAGAAGGTAAATAATGGTGGTTTCTCCCTAAAGAGGTAAACCCTAGGTTTTGATGTAGAAATTGTGATATGAGATTCGATATGATGATATGATTTTACATAACCTAATACCTTTTTATAGGTTTACATTGCTTGGTCTCTAAGAATTTAGTTCAGTTCAAGAACCCGACCCAAAATAACGTTCTATTAAGCCTTCCAAGGAGTTTATACATGTTTTCCACTTGCTGAGTTCGCAAAACCAGTTTGAGAACTTCAAATTCCAGCAGAAATTTTTGGAATTAAAGTATGAAACCCGTTCGCGAACTTTACTGTCTTCGGTATTCAATAAAAGCTTGTTTTGGCCACAACTTCTTCATCCGAACTCGGAATGACCTCATTCTTTTAGCATTCCTTTTATATTTCAATTATCTTCAAGATTATGATGAGAAATCCTTAATTTGAATGAGTTAAGATCTGTCTTTGGACCTTCTCTTGATTTTGAGTGTTTTGCTCCTTTTCTTCGCACTTCTTCCACTTCTCTTGGACTTGGGCGCTTGGATACTTGGAATAATTCTCTTCCTAGATCTTTTCAGCACTTTGTATCTCGTTTTTGGATGATTCACCTATTGGAGGAAAATAATAGAAAACAATAGTAATAATACGAAAATATGCAAGAATAATAGCTAAAGCAAGTATGGAATGGACACTAAAATCATATGAATTATGCACTTATCAAATTCCCCTACACTTAGCCTTTGCTAGTCCTCGAGAAAACTAAAATAAAATAATCCTAAATATAACAACTCCATATCGTCGAGAAAACAGTTACACTTAGCATGTATAACAAGCCTTTAAACCCCTAGGTGTCCCTAGTTGACGAGTTATAGCCTCGTGAGGGCTTACAAGAGGTATACCCACAAAACCTACTCCAATCTCTCGCCTTGGAAGAACCACTAAGGATAGACACAAAGTATAAAGCTAAATAATTAGCCTACATATGTTCTTTAGCTGCAAACATCCCACATACATTCCAATCATCACACATTAGCAATTACTTGCGTGTGACATTCAACCTGATTGCAAAACTCTACTAAGATAATCATCGTACTTGTTGCAACATTTGTCACAATAGTCGCACACTGAAATCACATGGATAGATAAGAAAATGGAAATAGAAAAGTGAAGTGTGCAAATGTTGACTAAAGTGAAAGATGTTACCCACAATACTTATGCGAATGTCGTCAAGGGATATGTATTTATAGCGCATAGCTGGGAGAAGCACCCATTTAACTCGACCACATGATTAGATACTCTAAGCGCATGTTCCTTTTCAGCAAGTACATGATAGTCGCCTTGGATTATGCATTCCACGCTTGTTTAGGCGATGGAGACAGGGACAACGTTTCACACATACTGCTATCCAAGTGTCAAGAACCTCATCAATAGTTTTTTTTTTTGACTTGCTATGTAATGATGATATGATTTTTGTTTCATCAACTATGATTATTCGCGATTCCGGACCTATCATTTATTACTGTCGATAAATGAAGAGGAGCCTTATATATATATATATTTTTTCCAGCTCACTCATTAAGAGTGTAAGACAATTGTCTTATGGGGCTTTCAAATACTTAACCAATGATTACCTTGCTACAACATCCACGGCAGTATCAGGATCCCACCAAATCACTTTAGAGAAACATAAAACTGCAAAAATAAAAAGAAAGTGATTCAGTATTAATTAATTGCGATGATGACTTTTTCAAACGACTACCATAGCTTAGTTTTTCATTCAATTATGAACATAAATATAATTAAGGATTTTGGAATGATAAAATGGAACTTAATCTATAGATGTAAGAACTATTTCAACCTGGAAGGTTTAAAGTGTCATCCTAAATAGCTCATAAGTAACTCCAAAATATGAAGTCTCAAGAATGCAAGAAATCAAAGAGTATTTTTCTATTTTTTATTTATATATGAAAGACAAACATGCTTAACTACTCCCCCACACTTAAACGCAACATTGTCCTCAATGTTCAAAACCGAAAATTCTGATTTCTGACATAACAACCCTGAAAAACTTGAAAATTTTACCAATGGGTAGGGAAATAGGAAAAACATACTAAACTAAAGTTGTTCACCTATGTATTTAATATAATGTTTCAAAAGGGCACAGTGTTTCGATAAATGGCCTGACTTTTATAGCCTCTGGACTGACTGTCATACAATCTGAAAAAGTTCTGGAAAAATTCTGAAACTCAAATGTCCAGGCATATTGCTCCAACTTAACAGACTCCGAATTCATATTTTCTTTTTTGTAAAAGAAAGGTATGTCTGTCCTATTTAAAGGTTTGGGTCAACCACTTAAATCGGACTTCGTATGAAGTTTCGAGAGCTATTTTCGTGACTAGTGCGCAGTCATAATTTTCTGACGAGAATACGTCAAAACTTTCATTATAGATATAAGACTTTGTGAAATCTAAGATGTGAATGCAAGATATGATAAGAAAAACTAAGAAAATTAAAAAAAAAATGATAAAGAAACAAAATCGATGGGTTTCCTCCCATGCAACACTTGGTTTAACGTCGTCAGCCCGACGTTATTGTTATCGTCCGTACACCAATAATCTAAAAATTTGGTAATCCTTCCAAATAACAATCTGCAATTCAAATAAAAGCTTCACAAAAACATTTGCACAAAATATAAATATTGAAGCTATCGATTTATTGAAGTTTTACCCACACTTAGTCCTTTATACACTCGAAAGTGGGTAGAGAACATAGAATTAGGGAACTTCAAAAGGTTCCTCGGCTTGGTGAAATTGCACAATACTCGAGTTAAACATATCAAGTGGTGGATACTTGAAAGAAAAATAATCCGTTAGAACTTTAGAAGCACACAAATCCAATCCTAGGTGAGGTATTTTCTCAAAAGTTTGGTTAACAACTCTTTTAGAATCTACTTCGATTAAAGATAGAGGATCAATAGATATAGAATTATGTAAAGGATTAGACAAACCTTGTTTCAGATCCTCATTAATTATCACCAGTGAATTATTTACCTCAAGTATATTGTGGTCCTCTATCGAACTATTATTATCTAGCTCAATTGGGTCTTCCACGACTTCAATCAATTTGGCTTCATTCTCAATCTCAATCTCTTCGTCAACCTCTTTATCGAAATCAGAATCTTCCCCCAAAAAGTCTAGTTCATTGATGCAACTCCTAATTTCTTCGTTTGAGTACGTTACACCATTTATAACAATAGATATGTCATACCCAATCTCCTCCTTTTGAATAGGCGAGTGATCATTATTATGATCCGGAGTTGGAATAATTGTATTATTGTTACAAGAACTTTCAAAAGGTTGTTCATCTTCATCGGAATCTTCGTCATCCATAGGAATTTCGGATTCGGTTTGGCTTTGAGACCAAATTTCTTCATTATTTGTCTCATTGAGTTGAGCAATTTGTATTTTTAACTTCTCCGCACGCCTTTGAATTTCCTGAAGTTACTCATATTATTTACCTTCAATTGTATGGAGCCCTTGTTGATGTTGTGCCATCGCTTGGAATTAGTCAAGACATTCATCAAAACCAACACCTTCACTCACCGCACTATTTCCAGACCAAGTCTTCCCTTTTTGAATGGGTGAATGATCATAAAAATGATCAGGAGTTTGGTTAGATATATTGAAGTAACATTCAGTTGGCTTATTGTTCTCCGCACTTAGTTTCTCATTGAGTGACTCCAATGTGGACATACTAGCCTTTAAATAATGCATAATCTGATCAAACTTCTGCTCAATTTTAGGAGATAAATTATTAGAAGTGTAACTATCCTCCCATCCTTTTGATTGTCCACATGCATACCCGTTGTAATTTTATTGATATGTATGTGCATATCCATAAGGTTTCGTGGGATATTGATCATAGCCAAAAGATTGGTTTTGATTATACCCATAGGATGGTTGGTAGTTGTCATATGAATGAGATTGAAAACCATATTGGTTACCACTATTATATGATTGATCTTGTGCTCCGTACATGTTATTTCCGTAAGGAAACATGATGACTCACAAGAAAGATAAAATCAAAACAAAAATCTAAAAACAAAAATAAATAAAAACAAGCTCAACAAATAACAAATCAATTAGCAACTGCTCCCCGGCAGCGGCGCCAAAATTTGTATGGGCTGTCGTAGGCTCAAAAAATTAATAAATATATTTCCCAATAATTAACTGGTAATATAGTGGTAGTAAGAGATCGTTCCCACAGAGAGCTGTGTAATTGTTAGGTTATTTGAATGTAGTTGCAGAATATCCTACAACTACACCCTCAGTAGAATTGGTAAAACTTAAGAAGTTCATGATGATGAATAACAACTTTCTTATTAGTGCTCTCAATTGATTACAAGAAATATCTAAATGGAATTAGAATAGTTACAACTTTCTCTATTCTCTTTCCCTAAATATTTTCTCACACACCAAAAGAACCTCCCCGAATTTTACATTTGAACTACTATTTATAGGGAAATCTATACAACTGTATATAAGCTGCGAAGTATCGCAAATGATATTCGCAACAATATTTCATGTTCGCAAATGCTTCACACTTCTTCCGTGTTTATTCTATTATCGCATTATCTTGCGATATTTTCCTTTTATGTTCGTAAACTAATATCTTGCGATATTCGGTACATACATCTTGCCTCTTCTCATGTCAGTTCTGCAAAAAAAAAAAATGTCATGAGACTCAGTATTCTCGCAAATTTAATATAGTTATCACCACCCGTTAGATTCGCAACACGTATTTTCTCTTTCATTTTGACACGTTTCTTCGTAACCGTTCTTTTCAACCGTTCACGTCTAATCGCATTAATGAGTTTCTATCTCCATCAAACTCTCTCTTCTTTATAAATATTATCTTTAACTTTTCTTTTTATTCTTTCATCCTGTTCATCTTCCTCATCACATCTGTTTCTGCGATTTCTTCTCTCTTTTATATCTTTTCTTTTCTATTTTATATCCTTCATCTAATGGCTCCAAAGAAGAAATATATAGAACAACTTAATGCAGAGTTTGCTGATAGAGACCTCGTTCTTTCTGAAATTGATGGTCACAATAATAAATCTTCTCTCTGTATGGAACTCTTTACTGATCTCCATTGGGATGATCGGAAAATTTTAGTTTCACGAGGTCAAATCCTCGCAGGTCTTCCTCTTTATGATGTCAATCTTCCACTCTTCTACGAAATTATTTCCCACCCAAATTTCTCTCGAGCCATTTATCAATTAACTGGTGATTGCATTTGTATTCTAGTTGAATTCGCAAATCGTGCTGCTTTTGGAAAATCTTTGTATCCAATCGAACGTAGGAAGCCTGTATTTAGAGATGTAGAGATTATTGCTGAGAACTACACGGTTGAGAATTTCTTTAAGAATTACACACTAATTCCTGCGAGGAGAGAAGATAAACGTTGGGGGTGTTCGTCTTCATCGTAGATCTAACGTCGCAGAAGATGATCTTCTTATGCATGATATTGACTATGCTTCTGGGAACAATCATACTCCTCGTCGCTCTCATGATGAAGATTGGTACAACTATCCTCTTGCATTATCGGGATCTTATATTTCTGGAATAGTAGACCTTCCTGCGAACCTTCGTGATCGTAACTATCAACCTTGGGTCTTTTCTTGGCCTAACAGAGATAAAGATGTATGTATCTTCATCCCTTATTTGCTCTGTTATTTTTCTTCTTTTGCTAATCCTTTTGCAATATTTCCTAGGTGAATGAACTCAAAGAAAGTTATCTTAAAACTGGGAAATCTAGTACTCGTGAGGCTTTCAACTTATTTTCAAATGAGGTAAGAAACATTCTTATACATTTTAAACAATATATTGTTGCCTCTGTTTCTTATCCTTATTTGAATTTGTAGGTTCTCCCTGATATCCCTGAGGCTGTTATGAATGAGAATAAGAATCCAATCTCTTCTGAGGTGCTAACTTCAAGACAAAGAACACTTCGTTCTGCGAAGAATACCCAAATTTCTAGTGACAAAGAAAATGTTCTTCGCAAAGGAAAAAGGAAGCTTTAGGATATTGTTTCTAAGGAGAAGAAGAGGAAAAGAGTTCCATTTGGTGCTTACTCCAATGTGAACTCCTCTAGATGATGATGAATAAGATGAAGACTATAGCAATGCGGAAACTTTTGAGTCTGCAATGATTCAATTGTCTGAGGCTTTTCTCCACTCTTCTCGTGGATTGGGAAACTCTTCTACTGCGAATGCTCGTAAACTTATTGCGAAGGCTTGTAAAGTTCCTACTGTACTCAACAATAATTCCCTTAATGGAATTTCAAGATTAGTCTCTCCCGCTTCATTATACTCTTTGGGGAGTATGGTAAGTTCCTTTTATATTCCTTGTTTATTTCCCTTTTTTCATTGATTTCTAATCCATTTTATTTGCTTAGGTTGGGAGAGTCAGTTGTGCAGTTGCTTCAGACTGGGAAAGACGTCATAATATTGCTGAAAAGAAAACTTTAAATCGTTGTAAGAAGTTGGAGGTTGAGAATTTAAAACTTCGTCAGAAAATAGAGGATTTGAATATTGATAATGCGGAATTGAAAACCCGCTGCGAAGATGATCCAAAATCTGCGAGTATCGCAGCTGGAGGTTCTTCCCTTCTTGAGGAGAATAATCAATTGAAGCTTGAAAATACTTCTCTTCGTAATGATAAAAACCAATTAGAAGGTAAGTTCATGTACTATGATTACTTTAATTCCGTAATTTGCTAACCAATTCCTTAATTTCTTCCCTTACTCTTTATTCTCTTATCTTGCAGTTTCTGCAGAAAATTATGTGAAGATGAATGATGATCTGAAAACTATTCTTGCCGCACGTAACCAGAAGATTCATGATTTAAAATCCCAACTTCAAATTTCTCAGGACAATCATAGTTTAAATATCAAACGTTTCTGAGCTAAGATGACTCGCAAGATTTGTGAAGACAACCAAATTCCTCTCAAGAAGTATCAGTCACTCCTTTCCGAAGAAATTCCCAATGATACCCCGTATTTAGAAATTTCTGATAGTGAAGCTGAAGATGATATCTCCGAAGAATAAAAAGAAGATCACTTTGATAAAGATAAATCATCTTCAAAATAGTTTTATTCCTTTTTGTATATTTACTTCAGTTCTTTTGTCTTGTTTATTTGAGTACTGCACTTTCAATCAATAAACAATTTCTTTTTGAAATTCAACTAATACCAACGTCTTAATTTTGCGATGATGAATTTTAACTGAATGCTTCCCTCTGTTTGCATGACTTGATCATATGGAGAGAAATAATATATTTTGAAGATCTAACTTAGTATTCCTTTCCCCCTTATTATTGCTCTTCATATGATCAATCCTTATTTTAAGTATCTAGAATATCCGCCTCAGTTTAAGTTGCGAAGCTTCAAGTTTTTGCGAATTAAATAATAAATTTCCCCTTTGAAGTATAAGAAGTATGAAATCTCCGTGAAGAATTCCGAAACATCCTTGAAAAAGTATAAGAAGTATGAAATATTCTTAAAGAAGCATAAGAAGTATGAAACATCCTTAAAGAAGTATACGAAGTATGAGGCACCCTTGAAGAAGTATAAAAATTTCCAATTCATGAAGAAACATTCAATGTTTGAAGAAATATAAGAAGTATTGAATCTCTTAAAAAGTATAAGAAGTATTGAATCTTTGAAGAAGTATAAGAAGTATTCAACCCTTATGAATATGATTGCGAACAAAATTGCTTCTATGCTTATGAATTCTTTATATATATTCTCGTAAAAAATTTCCAATAATATTGATGGAATTGATTTCATTAATTGTTGTGGTCTTATCATGCCTTCCTAAGTAAAGGTCTTATTTTGCCACCTATTTTTGTGATGATATTTTTGCGATAATATGACAAGTCTGAACATTCTTGCGAATATACAACCTTGTGACATTATCGTCTTGCGATGAAATCGCAGGACGTTATCACACTTTCATGTAATAACCCATTGATCTCATCTTAACTTCATTGTATGTAATTCTGTGAATATATATATATATATATATATTTTTTTTTTTTATATTCGCAGAAGTATGATTGTTGCACAAATATGACAAGTCTTTATGTTATTGCGAACAAGAAGCCTCATGACATTTGCGTCTTATAGCACGTATCAGCTCCCTAATGGAGGGTGCTGCCCTTTATCTTCCCCTTGGTTTCCCCTTCAAGGAAGCGTACATCGACCATACAAGGTTAGCTCTTCCCATCCGGTTTTGCAAACAACCAGCTTTTGATCGCAACCTCTTATCCTTTTTGCCTATAGGGCTTATAGTTACGAGGTTGCACCCTATGGGGTATCTTTGGGCCAAGTGTATCATTTTTCAAGACTTGTCAAGAATGGCAGATGTGCTTCAAACCCATCCGGCACTCTTGACTCAACCGTGTACCTCAGCGCCTTGATCGTTTTCTACACTTCCTGAGAAAGACAGTATGCCTTAGTCGCCCAACCTATATCCTGGTACTTCGAAAGATTAGGTTGAGAATCCAAGGTGCCTAACCCGGATAGGTACCCCGCTTTTGGGTTGTACCCCATAATGTCCATGTACTCAGGTTCCTTGGTGGTGTTCCGGTTTCCCTGAGCCATGCTTATAGGTACCCCCTTAAATGACGTACTTTAGGACTTTGCCTCTTACGAAATATTGCTTCGCGAACTAGGGTGTACGCCACAAAGGTTTGCCTGTGTAAAATTTCTGCGGCTCTCTTTCTTTTTTGAAAGCTAATCACAGTTTGCGGTCTTTTGTTCGCAAATATCTTTTGCGTCTTTCTTCAATGAAAGCTAATCGCAAAAAAAAAAAAAAAATTGTATTCGTAAAAATACTTCACAAATATTTCACGTTGCGAAATACCTCATTTTATTTTCTTGTTTATTCAAAATGCATTTTATTGTACGATGTGAAGAAATGTACTGATTACCTTCGTAAATCATACATATTCTTTAACTTCGTAAATTTGTTGTATGCTTAATCATTGTAACTTCATTCCTTCATGACTTAATCTTCAGCCATTAAATTCTCACTTCTCTTTGCAGCCTTTGCTCTTTTTCTCCAACTTTCCTTCTCAACAGTTTTTCCTTCGCAAACTTCTACTTCAGTATCATAACATTTCTTCCCTTCTGCCCAATCACCCTTGATAACTCCAATACCTTTAGGATGAGGAAATTTTATGCATTGATGAAAAGTTGAAGCTACGCCTAAAATCCCGTGAAGCCAAGGTCTCCCTATCAAAGCGTTATACGGTGATTCAACATCAACAACGCAAAATAATATTTCAGTTCGCATTCCCCCTAATGGAATTCGCATGCTTATTTCTCCTTTAGGTTTATTGGCAGTTCCATTAAAGCCATAAATTCTGTAAGTAGGAGGTATTAGATCTGCGTCCTTTCCCCCCATGATTTTGTAAGTAGGATAGAAGAGAATATTGACAGAGCTTCCTGTATCAATTAAGATTCTATTAAGACCAAATGATTCTTCATCTGTATCATCCTCACTTTCTTCCATATTCAGACAAATTTCCAATCTTACTACCAATGGATTATCATGTATTTCGCAACCTTCTGGAATTTCTGTAGCTTCAAAAGAGATTTCACGCTTCTGCCAATCTTCAAGTCGTGAAATCTTTGCGATGTTCATTATTTCTCTTCCTTCACCATCTCTCGCATATACCCTACTTAACACATTATCATGAAAATCTTCTATGGTTTTATATGAGTGAACTATAGAATTGCAGAAAACATTTCTTGCTTTTGATCCCACTTCAATGTGTAAGATTTCTTTTCCCTTTTCTTGTGTTGTATTCACCATGCGAGTTTCCATTGGGGCTTGTGGTAATTGTTGCGATTGTGCTTGCTTGAGTAAAAAGTGATCTAGTTTGCCTTGATCAATCATTCGCAAGATAATTCTTTTGATATTATTACAGCTATTTGTAGAGTGCCCATGAAAATGATGGTACAAGCAAAATTCATGACTTCTGGGACCCAATGGTGGTTCCTTTCCCATATTCCATGGAGTTGGTATATTCTCCATCAAGATAATTACCTGCCATATCTTTTCTACACTTGTATTCAAAGGTGGCATCTTTATTTCTTCTCTTATCATTCTTTGACCTCCTTGACCATTGTTATAATTTTGTCTATGATTCCCTTGTCCAAAATAATTCTGCCTTTGTCCCCCATAATTTTCTTGTTGCTGATCTAATCTCGGGATCTGGTTATTTCCTCCTCGACTGTAGAAATTCCTTTCTCTATCATACTCTTCTTGATCTTTACTTCCCATTGCTACCATTTTTGGCTTGCTATTGTTGGTTTTCTTTTCTTCTGATATCTGCGAAGATGTTTGCGAGGATGTTTGCGAAGTACCTGCTACGACATTGATTATTTTAGGAAGTAAGTTTGCTCATGTATCTTGATTGTTGGTGTTTACCACTGGATATGACTCCATATTGTTTTGCTTTTCTTCTAATGTAATGTACTCCTCTTGTAATTCTCGCAATTTTGTCATCATAATCTAATTCTTTCTTCTGAAGATTTGAACATATAACTGTTCAGTTGCGAACATCGCATTTATGAAAGACAAAATCAGGTATCTCTCATCCACACATCCTGCCATATCACTGCACATAGTTTTCCATCTTCTTACCAAATGCTTCAAACTTTCACCAATTCTTTGTTTTAAACCAAACACATCTTCAATGCCAAGTCGCGAGGAATGATTTGTGATATATGCTCCTAAGAAAGTTACTTGTAAATGATTAAATGATGTAATAGTGTTCTTGGGAAGTCCTTCGAACCATTTTAGAGCTTCTCTGTTAAACTTGATCGAAGTACTTGAATAATACAGCATCATGATTCTCCCATTGTAGCATGCATCTTACATATGCTTTAATGTGCTGAATAGCACATGAAGTCCCGTCAAAGATGTTGGTTAACGTAGGAAGATTGCACTTTGGTGGAATCCCTCCCAACTGTACCTCTCTAGAAAAAGGAGCCCTCGCAGCTTCTTCTATTGCTTCATCTAATTGCCTTCTATCTCCTCCTTCTCTACTGCTTATCATTCCTCTCATTTCCGCTAATTCTCGAAAGATTCGTGCATTTGCTTCAGAATTCTCCTCCATTGGCCTCTTCAACGCAACTTCTCTTCTTCTATGTTCTTTCATCTCCTCTCTTGCGATTCTTCGCATTCTATCATACTTTTCATTAATGTTTTCATTTGCATGATTTTGCAAATATCTCCTTTCCAAATTGTCACAATTGTTTTGTTGCAGAGCATTTTGAAATTCTTGTTCTTCCATTTCTGTTCTCCTCATCCTTCTCATATGAATATCTGGAATTTATTCTTCTTCATTTCTCCTTCTTCTGTGATTTATTTCTTCCTGGTTTTCCTGAACTCTGATTCGAAGATTTGGTTCGTTCCTTATTATTTCTTCTCGTTGATTCCCAATCTTCCTCCGAATTCTATCACACCCAAGATTTTGATTATTGCGAGCTTGTTCACGTCTTCTTACTCCATCTTCGTAATTGTTTTGATGCATAGCTTGTTGTCTCTCAATTTCTTCCACGAGTTGCCGCTATTCCTCTCGATTTTCTTCGCCATTCTGCTTATTTTCTCTTGGAAATGGTTCTGTTCGTACATTCTCCATATTTTGTTCGTGATTTGGCACTAGAATGAAATGATTCTCTCGATTTCTTTCAACTTGATTTTGTGCTTGTTCTTGCATCTCACTTTCACTATTGATTGTTGGCGAATTTTGTTCTTCTCTTCTTGGTCTAGCATTTGATTTTACAACACTTTGAGATTTCCTTCTTTGTAACATCTCATTTTCCCTTCTCAATTCTTGATTCTGTCTTGTTAGATTGGCACGTTCTTCAGCTTCAAACCTTCGTTCTTCTTGAATTTCTTGTCTCAATGTTTCTAACATCTCCTTTTCTATTTCACGAGTTGTTCCTCCCATCAATCTCCCATTTTCTCTAATTTGTGGTTCTCTGTATGTTTCTGCTGGTGTATCAGTTCTCCAAGTGTGTATACTCACTCGATCATGATCTTCTGTTTGTTGAGTTTGATTTCTTCGGTTATTCCTTCTCCTACTAGATTCTCCTGTTACATTTGCTTCTCCACCTGCGAGCCTTGCACTTCTTCTTACTGCAGTCAATGGTTCTGATGTATTTCTTCTTCTAGCCATTTCAGATTTTCAAAACTCCTTAGAATTTTTGCTAGAACAATCTTAAAGTCCCTGTTTCTAGCGCCAGTTATGTAGTTGCAGAATATCCTACAACTACACCCTCAGTAGAATTGGTAAAACTTAAGAAGTTCATGATGATGAATAACAACTTTCTTATTAGTGCTCTCAATTGATTACAAGAAATATCTAAATGGAATTAGAATAGTTACAACTTTCTCTATTCTCTTTCCCTAAATATTTTCTCACACACCAAAAGAACCTCCCCGAATTTTACATTTGAACTACTATTTATAGGGAAATCTATACAACTGTATATAAGATGCGAAGTATCGCAACTGATATTCGCAACAATATTTCATGTTCGCAAATGCTTCACACTTCTTCCGTGTTTCTTCTATTATCGCATTATCTTGCGATATTTTCCTTTTATGTTCGTAAACTAATATCTTGCGATATTCGGTACCTACATTGAAATAGAAAGATAAAGTAAATAACAAAGGGGATTTTGGTTTATAAGATGAATAGAAAGACAATAAGAAGAAATGGATGATTAAGGAATCCTTCGCCGTTACCAAGCGATAGCTGGATTAGTATACTTATCTATCATTCGTAAGAACCATTCATCACCAACCGTAGAATAGCAGCTAGCTCAGTGCTATCCCCAAAACTCCTTATACCATGAATACGGAAGCTCTCCAATATCAGATTCTATTCAACCGAACCACCAAGTAGTATCTCACTAAAGGTGTAATCTAGTCGAACATTTTAAGCTTTGTGAATTAGGTTAATCCCAGTAGTTAAACTCTTAGATCAAGGTTTACTTGCTGGTGTTGCTTCCATACACGATTCCTCCATAAAATCCCTCCGTAATGTCTCGCGATTTCTATTTGTGTAGAGATTTATTCGACGATTACTTATCTCCTAATATCCACTAGCAATAGAATGATCAATAGACTAATCTAGTATGCATCCCAAATCAATCTAAGAACCACTCATAAACCTTAGATATGGTAAATACAAATGATGATGATAAAAACTTTCAATAGATTTTTATTATTAATAAAGCTTCATGCTTGGAACATTGAATTCATCCTTAATTAACAAAGGATTTAGCTACTCATATTACAAAGAAGATGAATAATGGTGGTTTCTCCCTAAAGAGGTAAACCCTAGGTTTTTATGTAGAACTTGTGATATGAGATTCGATATGATGATATGATTTTACATAACCTAATACCTTTTTATAGGTTTACATTGCTTGGTCTCCAAGTATTTAGTTCGGTTCAAGAACCCGACCCAAAATAACGAAATAACGTTCCCAAACACGCCCTTAAGCCTTCCAAGGAGTTTATACATGTTTTCCACTTGCTAAGTTTGCAAACCCAGTCCGCGAACTTCAAATTCCAGCAGAAATTTTCGGAATTAAAGTATGAAACCCGTCCGCGAACTTTATTGTCTCCAATATTCAATAAAAGCTTGTTTTGGCCACAACTTCTTCATCCGAACTCAAAATGACCTCATTCTTTTTGTATTCTTTTTATCTTTCAATTATATTCAAGATTATGATGAGAAATGCTTAATTTAAATGAGTTAAGATAGGTATTTGGACCTTCTCTTGATTTTGAGCGTTTTGTTCCTTTTCGTCACACTTCTTCCACTTCTCTTGGACTTGGGCGCTTGGATACTTGGAATACTTCTATTCCTAGATCTTTTTAGTACTTTGTAGCTCCTTTTGGATGATTCACCTATTGGAGGCAAATAAGATAAAATAATAGTAATAATACGAAAATATGCAAGAATAATAGCTAAAGCAAGTATGGAATGGATACTAAAATCATATGAATTATGCACTTATCAGTCCCATGAAAATTTTAGGCGATTAAATGGGCATATGACAGCATGTATCAGAGCCATGTTTGGGGACACATTTCTTGATTTTTCTCTCTTTTACTCAAGTTAGTTTCATTTGTTTGTCGATTTCAGTGAAGAATTGTTTGGGTTTCTTTAATTAGTATGGAGATTAGAAGAATTTGGTCTTGTGTGGAAAGATCAATTAGAATGAACTTTGAAGCTTGAAGTAGCAACATGCCATAAAAGTTTGTGACAAAGGTGTCAAAATTCCTGCCTAAAGTGTTAGACGAACACGCAAGAATCATTGAAAATTGGGTTTTCAAGTGATGACATGACAAAACTAAGGAGTATGTTGACTTCTATGGTGGAAGTCAGGAGTTTAATACCATGTTTCTCATAATTATGCGAAGATTACACATTTAGAATGCATGACTTCTTAGTGTTGCCAGTACCGTGTACATTACATATGGTAATATGAATTTTGCGAAAATACCTGAACTCAAAGATGATGTTGGCCTTTGCAGTGGCAAAGAAGATGGAGAACCTGTCTATGAGTTAGCATTGAAGGTGTCTCATTATAGTCATTTTGATGGAAGATTAAAATTATCTCTCTCGATGCATATACCTTAGTGGCAATGCAAAGTTTGGTTGTGAACCAGTATTTTTGTGGTAATGTGATGCCATGGAACGAGAATTGGATGGCCAATTATTATCTAGCATAAAGCTTATGGAAAGGCTAAAGAAAGAAACACAAGTTAGGGAAAAACCGATACACCGCGGTCTTGTGTTTGCAAAATATTCTTCATTAATGCTAGATGTGCAAAAGGAGTGTGCTTACACCTAGTTTATGAGTGGGATCAACATGCTTGGACAAGGGTTTCCAAAGACCTGCATTTGATCATAACCACAAGCGGATGTTCTTGTCGATTTCAAATCAATAATTATTGCTAATGAAGTTGATTTTGAAGAAGGGAAAAGACAAGAGTAACCAGTTGTGCATGGGCAGTAAAAATGAGTTCCAAGTTTAAAGAAGAATGCATCACTCTTGCTTCACGGAACGTAGGCATTGGGTGCCTCATTTGCAAGGATTATAGCCTTGTTGAGATTTTCCAAGGGATTTATCCGCAAATATCATTGCGTAATATGACTTACTGAGCTCTATGGTGATGCTTAGGATTACTAAGATAAGTTTAATTCAATTCTGCAAAGGCACACAAGTTTATGTCAAAATGTTGATGTTAATTGGCATGTCATAACCGTCGAGAACAAGTGTGGTATGCAAGCCAGTAAAAAAAGGTAGCAGTTGAAGAAGCTTGGTAGCGGTTAGGATAACAGATAGTAGTGGTGATGCCTAAGAATATATGTGGTCATTCTTGAAGAAATCTTCATGAAATCTAAAGCAACATGATATCCTCAGTTTGAAGGAGTATTCAACGAAGTGTCAATTAAGTTATGCTTCGTTATGAGAGTTGCATAAGAAAGTTGATAGTTGGAAGAGTGCATGTGGCAAAAGGAATTGTTATATTGGGGACACTAGGTGATATATCGCTTCCTTGTTTGTTGCTTAGAAGCGAAGATGAAGTCAGTATTGTAAGGCTTGTTAGGTCTTACAAGTTGCAATCAGTTGGTGCAAGTATTTTCTCAAGTTTGAGTATACTTTCAGTCTGGGTCGAGTGGACCTTAGTGTTGGGAATTGTCTGTCTATGTAAGGTAGTAACAAATGAGGGTATTTGAGATGAGAGTTCTTGTCTCTTTCATTCAAAGTAATGCTAGTTCGTGTGGAAGATACTACATAGCATATTACGCCAAAATATGCAATAGAGGATGCTAAAAGTGAAAGGAGCAAATAAAGTTGGTGGCATAGTCAATTTTGTTGTTGAGAGTTATGTGGAAATGCGACGACATTTGGCAGTGATAGCATATAGTAACGTAGCAAGAATGTATAAGTAAGACCATCAAGTAAAATGAGTTAAGAGTAACTCATAATTAGGAAGAACATGATGTTGTTTTTCCGCCACATTAAAGCGTAGCAGTTTGAAAGAGCAAGTGAGGATTTGCTGGTTTCAAAGGAGCGTGAAGAGGATACCTTGTCCAAAGTAAAGGTGGGATGTCCTGGGTGATCTTAAGTCATGACTATACCAAAGCCATGCATTCAATCAAGGTGTTGCGACAATGCAAGCAAAAAACAATGAGGTGCTGGTTCTTTGGCATACAAATGATGTAAGTCGAAGAAGGTGAAGTTTACAATATTATTTGGAGACGAAATATAGTGAAATGCTGATGTTGACAAAGTGTAGCAAAGGATATAGACTGTGGCGTCTACTAAGAGTGGTATGAAATCATAAAGTGCATACCTTAATGCATGTCATGATTTATCATAGGCGCATATGATTGAAGAATGAGGCCAAGTCTTGTATAAGTCATGTTATGTTACGAGGTGTAACTATAGTCAGAAAGTGAAGGAAAAATACTATGGCATTGATCATCATGATCAGTTGGAGGAATCATTAATTGTGTACACTTAGGCACAAATGATTCAAGCGAAGTTCAAGCCTAATTCAGGGAATTGGCAAGAAGAATTTTAATTTGCACTTGAGTGTTGATATATGATTTGCAGTGGAGTTGAAAGCAGTCGCGAAGCAACAACAAAGTTCAAGATCAGTAGGATCAATGACAAGGCAGTAAAGATAAGTGATGCTGATGCTAAAGGATATAAGTTGGCTAAGTGCGTTTTTCAAAAGCTAGCAAACATTGCTGAATCTCAGAAAGGGTTCTGAAAGTACTTGCAACGAAGATTGAGACCAGTATAGCGAGTATAATCGGTTGTTTTCAATGATGACGTTAAATGTATTAGGTGGGGGAGGTCTATTACAGGTCAAGAATATGACGCACAATGATTGCGCATTACAGTGTTGCAGGCCAAGTCAGTGTGCAACTAGGATGGCGCGACACTGCATAGAATGTCAAGTGCTGATATAACAAGACCTTGCAGGGCCAGTGATGCGCAAAGCTGGTGCTACACTGTAAAGTACATTATCTAAGTAATGAAGCCTATTAGCCGACACAGTGAAGCTTCGTTGAGGGATTGGAAAGACATGGCCAAGTTATCAAATGCAACATACGATGTTGGAATTAAGGCATATCCATAGAATTGAGTTGGCCCAAACTAAAGGATGATGCAATAGTGTATAATAGGCCAAGAGTTGGCCTATGCATTAGTCTAAGGCTGGTCAAAGCTTAGACAGTTCAAACAAGCTAGTAATGCGAGAGTGCTCATTACTATTGTCAAGTAAATTGGCTAAGTGAAGCAAGAATAACGCATATGATCATATGGCACATAGTGGCATAAGTTGGAAACCATGTTGGCATGAATTTTTCTTAGCTAAAGTGTCCTAGAAAGTTCATATCATGGCTTAATGCGGTGAGGCACAAAAGTGGCACATTATGGCTCAAGTGTTGTTTATTGGCTTTGTGAGAATTTCAATAATGTGAGACAAATTGGAACGGTTATAAAGCAATTTTATAACCTTATTAGAGTGTCCGTAACCGTTCAAGGCAAGTGTGGATTCAATCTGCAAGACAACACAAAAGGTGGCAGTTGAAAAGCAAATTGGCGGTTAGGAAAACTACATGTGGACATGTGGCTATCTGTAGGATGTGCAAGCGGTTGCAGAGAAGTTTTGGCCTGATATTTAACATTATAAATATCATAGAGATTAATAAGTTGAGGGTTGTTCAATTGAGAGAAGAACCACTTATTTTTAGAGGGTGAATGTCCTGTTTTGGTCCATGTGATGGACAAGTTTTGTAATCTTCCTTAACTGCAATAAAATGAGTTTGTTATAGTATATCTTTGTGTTATGATGTTGCTGATTTATGTGAGTTTATAAATTAGTTTGATGCATGGGAAAGCTCTTATGCTTATGGGGGCATAAAGATTTAGAGAGAAAAGAAGATAAAGATTTCTGTTGCATAAAGCCTTAAGAGTGAAGGAAAATGCATACTTTGATGCAAGTGTGCAAGGCTGAGTACTTTAGGGTGAAGATGATTCACTGAACCACATAGTATTACCGGTCATGTCCTATGAAATTTTAGGCGATTAAATGGGCATGCGACACCTTCCACCGTGTAAGCTTTGAGATGATATAATATATTTCCATGCACATATGTATTGATATGAATCCCTTATACTTGGAGTGATTCACTAAGTAACATTTACAGGTTGAGGCTGTAGAGAATGAACAGTTGATGAAGAAGCTGAGGATGTTGCTCATAAGACCACTGCTGATGCTGAGACCATGGATGGAGCTTTCGCAGAAACCAAGAGTGTTGAAATTACATTGATGTAATCTTAGATCCTCATCCGATGAGCATCTTCTTTCATATGGACTAAGTCCCGAGGTTTTTCTGCATTCGTGGCTTTCTCGTTAACAAAATTTTTGGTGGCTGTGTTATTTTTTTCCGCATTATATTGTTTATCTTTATAATTAAAAAATCACATGTTATACGTAAATCAATCAAAGTAGATACATCCATCTATGTTTGTTGGATACGACTTGATTGATTACTTGGAAATTGATCTTTGGAATCACCCAAGTACTCTCACACGTAAATCAGGTTAACAGACTAGTCTCTGTAAACTTTCTAATTGTGAGAGAAAGAGATATAACTCTAGATATTGTTCCTTGATTGAGATTCATTAAGTTGAACTCTTAGAATTGTATTTAAGTTTATCCATACAGGTTTCCTAAGAAAAAGTTAGTGGTGTATTTTGGTACCCCAGCATTTTTAGGTTCTACAACTATCCATTGAAAAAATTCTCTAATATAATAAATTGTAAAATTGGTTTTCAAAAGTTTTAGAAAACATTTTGTACATGGAAACTTAAACAAGGCACCAAATACTTTAGCTAAACTAGCTAGGAAACAAAATGTAAACGAGGAGTGGCATGACCATCCTCCTGAGTGTATTGCTGCTAAACTGTATCTGGTGTAAGTTGGTTTTCTCTGCTTTATATATCGTTTTCATTAAAAAAAAACAATATCAGTGAGTCCCAAAAATTTATCACGAAGAATAGATTTCTCATGATCAAAACGGGTAATGGTTCCCACAATTGTATATTGGTCTTCCTTAACCACAATTGTAGTTTTATAAAGTAGATTATAATGTAATGATTAACAAATAAACTAACATGGGGGTTAGTCAATTGAGATTCGTAGAGACACTGAGAGACTTTTTTACAAGAGATTTTGGGTGACTCTCTGTCAGTTTAGAGATTTTGGGAGACTCTCACAATGATTTTCAAGGAATTATGGTGATTCATAGAGACAACAAAATATATATGAATTTTACCATACACACATGAGACAAAAAATATGTTTATTTTTTTACAAAAGGGGTGGGATCGGCTCACAGACTTTGTCTCACAGAGTTTGTGACAAAGTGCCGCAACTGTTGATACTTATCCCTTTGAATGGCTGTGATCAGCTGGTAAAACACGCGGATTTCTAGAGTGACCCATAACCCGATTAAAAACTCAGAGATGTCTTTGACTTTCTCTCTCTCCCTTTGAATGTCCTCAAAAATTCTGATCATTTGCAGGAGAAGAGAAATCTGATCATCTTCTTAAAATTTGCAGGAGAACAACAGAAATCTGATCATCTTCTCAAATACTCGAAATCTACTCGCAGACATAATGTTACAAAATCTTTCATTGAGGGAACATCCAAGTATACAGAACATACATCAATTTAAAAAATAACAAAAATCGTTCATTTCATTCAAACTGACATAATCAGTCAATTATTTCCCCACAATCATCTATCTATGAAACAAATGCAAAATTTTGACAACAATGTAAAAGAAGTAGCTATTGATGTACTAATTGTTTTTGGAAAACCCACCCATTAAATCAAAATAGTTGTATGTTGTTACAAACTAATCAAAGTTTAGACAAATGAAGTGATACTAATAATGAATGAAATTGCTTACTAAGACACTAGACTTTCCAAATATTAAAAATCATAGTAATGTCAATCCCAAATCAAAACCCTAGATATGAAATGGCCTAAACATACAAAGAATACACATAAAATTCTGGCTTACCTAATAAAGCTCGATCTTAAAACTTTTCCATAGTAAACAAAATAAAAGTTTCGATTGGTGAACTTTTAATTTCCATTATTACAGACGGTGGAAGAAGGAGGAAGATGCTCTGTTGATTAGGACTTAGGACGAGAAAGAGAAAAACAATCAGTCTTTCAAATCGGGTAATGGGTCACTCTAGAAATCCGGGTGTTTACCAACTCATCATAGCCATTCAAAAGTATAAGAATCAACGGCTCTCGGGCTTTGTCACAAACTCTATGAGACCAAGTATGTGAGTGGATCCCGCCCCATTCTGCCATGAAAATGTATAATTCAATAAAAATGTGTTAGTCCATGCATGACTAATAGAAATTGTAACCATTTTGCCAATAAAATCAAAATGAGACGAACATAAGGGATTTGAATCTCTAGTAAACTTTATTGGGTTTTGGAAGAAAATATTTTGTTATAGGTTAAAAAAAAAACAATAAGTTAGCATGGTTTAAAATTTGTGAGGGAAAACCCCTAATCTCTTATACCAGCTTCTCTTCTTGCCCCCTATAGTCAAAATAATTAAAAGATATCAAATATTATTGTAGCTTATTTGGTTATTTTTAAAATATTTTGATATTTAATCCTTAAAGGAAAAAAGAAAGAAATAAGTCTCTCAAAATATCACCTACCTAGGAGAGATTTTTTTCTAGCCTTTTATGGTATATTTTGTAATAAAAGTCTCCACAAGTCTCTCAAAACCATAAGTCTGATTTAAAATTTCAAATCCAATAACAGAGAATTCTGAAGACTTTTAGAAAGTGACGCTCCAATAACAAAGATTGCTTAAGATTTTAAAGAATTTTCTATTGACTAACAAGAGATTTCAAAAGTCTCTAAAATTCTTTCAATATCTCCTCCACAAATCTCAATTAATTTTTTTTTTTGCTAAAAAACACACCATGACATTAACAAAGGAGAGAATTACAAACAACATTCAAGTTCTACTTCCTAAACAAAGAGTTCAAAAGAGAAGGGTAGGAGACCCAAAAACCCTGCAAACTATATTTTCTAGCTCGACGTGCAAGTCGATCGGCAAAAGGATTATTTAGACGCTTAATATACATAGATTTAAAGGAACTAAACTTTGAAAATAAACACCAACATTGTTCAAGAGGATCACCGCTCCGCCAATCTAAATTACTGCTAACTCCATTTACAAACTGCACTAGTTGGAGACAGTCGCTAACGAAAACAACTTTGGAAAGATTCATCTCTTCTGCCCAAGATATCGCCAAAATCAGAGCAGCAGCTTCAGCACCTACCGCATCTGGAATCAATCCAAAATATGCGCTCGAACTCCTTACATTTCCTGCATAATCACACCAAATTACACCCAGACCCATGTTAAAATCTTTAAAAGAACCATCGATGAACATGAAATGATCCACTTCAGCAGAAGGGATTTTAACATCTCTACAAATAACATAAGGACTATTCTGAGGAGCAATATAAGAGTTAATCATTCTCTTAGTATCCATAATAACCCGAGGCAGGTCAATCAAGATTTGTCTAAAGAGTACATCACATCTCAATTTCCAAATACACCACAAGACAATATCAGCAACAGATGGCCAAGAAACTTTATAAGGAGAAGCAGCAAGATCAGGGTTATGCCAATACATAAACAAGTCATCAATCCATTTTAAATATGTTGAAATCAGATGTTGTAAAGAAATTCCAAACCAAATATGAGAAGCAACAGGACAATCAATAAACAGATGCATGATTGTTTCTTCATGGATGTGACAGAGGGGACAATAAACATCCACATCCGGATTATACAGCTGAAGCAAGGAATTAACATGCAACATATTAGCAAATATTTTCCACATAAAAGAACTTGATTTTCGGTAAACAGTCAATACCCCAAACTTTTCTCCAAAAACCAGAAATCTCAGACGAAACCGTATCATTCACAAAAACTTTATATGCCGATTTTATTGTAAACTGCCCATCCTCAATTAATTAACCCCTCTGTAAATCAATATTTCAAAAATTATGCCCTCTCTGTCCCACTAAAGTTGACCTATTTAAATTCTGCACAATTCTTAAGGCTGTGTTTGATAACAGAGAAAGGAAACAATTCCATGGAATCAATTTTCTGGGGAAGGCAAGGAAAAACTTTCCATGAAATTCCACAGAATTGAGTTTAAAACATATTTTAGGCCACGCTTTTTTTACAATTCCATGGAAATAAACATTCAATCAAACGACGAAAAACACGTTATTTCCATAGAAAGATGACTAATTCCATGAAATTAAGAGAGGGATATTTTTAGATGTTTTTTCAGTTATATTCTTATAGATAATAAATAGTAAAATTTAGAATTTTAATATCTCTTAAACTATGCTGCAGATATTTATAAATTTTATACCATTGAAAGACATTTTAAAACCCCTACCTAATGAATAAACATGACTATTAAATTATAGATATTTCTTATACTAAGATTAATATAAATACCAGTTAAAGAGTAATTTGAGAAATAAAAATTAATTTTGGAGGGAAAAAAATTTAAAACGAAAATGTCTTACGGAGTATTTGGTGGGCCGGAAGACTATCTCTCACGAAATAAGGTCATATATCCTACATGTAAGGCGCTTGCCACGACCTTCAGATACCATGCCTTGTGATGGTCGAACCGCTTTCTCTGGATAGGAGGAAGATCAAACAGAGAAGAGAATTTTCTATTTAAATCAAAGGGTGTGTTGGTAATTTTGCCTCTGAGGTCATATATCCAAAAACATGACAGTGGAATGGGAATGGCAGTAATTACGATCAAATATAAGGCTAATGTAGTAAAATGACGAAACTTTAAAATCCAAATAGATTTTCCCACCAAAACTGCCCGCCTTTTTTTCTCTCACCTATTTTTCTGGCGATTTAAAGAGACCCTAACCCCTCATTGTAGATCTCTGTTTGACTCTTCTCTCTCTCTCACCCTCTCTATCATTTCCGATATCCAACCTTTTTCAGTTCTTGAGTTCTGTCTCCGACATCTTCACTAACCCAGGTTTGACTCTCTCACCCTCTCTCCGATTTACAGATCTAGAAAGTTCTTAGGGTTATTTCTTCATTTTAGTGATTTTCTTTTGTCCAAGTTTCTGAACTTTATCTGTTAGCTGAGTAAACCTAGATCTGTAACAATTCGTAAACCTTCGTCTTCTTTTCACTTTTACATATTTTTTAGGTTGATTTCTTGATTTTGGTTTTTGATTTCATCCTATTTTATTTATTTTCAGAAATGGCAGGAAAAGGTGGAAAGGGTCTTTTGGCTGCAAAGACAACAGCAGCGAACAAGGACAAAGACAAGAAGAAGCCAGTATCTAGGTCTTCTCGTGCTGGTATTCAGGTAACTAGTTTTTTCAGATCTAACCATCTGAGTATACTTTGTTCTGTAAGTATTATGTGGATTTTATCTGTTTAAAGGGTGTCTACAATTTTTGTTTAGGTCAGACGACCATGACAGATTTGTGATGCATTAGGTTTCTGTTTCATGATTTCCATGCAATTTTTGTGAAGATATGTGGTGTTTGCTTGGAATATAAATTGGCTTTTTGTGTTAATTGGGTGCTATTCTCAATGACAGGAACAACCTTTGATGGAACTACTGAATTTGTGTTTAAAGGGTAGTAATTTCATAAGTTCTAGCAAAATGATGTGATGTCTTAGGTTTATGTTTCAGAATGTAGTTATAATTCTGTGAATAAGATATATGGTGGTTGCTTAAAATTTGCTTTGAGTGCTATGTAATTTCATAACGTTAACAACCAGTGACGTGTAATCTATGACTCTAAGCTCATAGCGTTAACATCCAATGGTAAATCTATGAAATTGTTAAGGAAAGTTTAAGTTCAAATATCCATCTTGAAATGTCTGTGAACATGTAGGTGGTGCACTAAGTTTCTTTTCTATTTACTTATTATAATCTGGGTGAAGGAGATAATAATACTATAGTTGCTTGAAATGTGAATTTCGTAATATGCAATTTGCAAACATTAACACCCACTGATGTGTAACCTATGATACGGAACTGTAATCTTGAAGTGTTCTCTGAACATGTGAGTGATGCCTTAGGTTTCTCTTTCATTTAATTAAAATCTGGTTGAAACAAATATATGCTAGATGTGTGAAATATGAGTTGAGTGCTACTTGATCTGAAAACATGAACCCCTAATGAAACTACGTCGTTGATGGTTCAGAATTCTTAAGGCTAGATTAAGCTTAATATTTTAGTTTGAAAGTTCCGTGAGCACGCACCTTATCCAATGTTGTCTAAAATCAGGTTGTATTTGATAGAAGTGTGGTATTGTGAAGTTCTGTAGTCGGCAGTTGACAGTCGACATACAAATACATGTTTCTTTGATTATATATCTCATGTTGATACTGATGGATTACTCATAATGCTCATATTCTATAAAAAAACAGTTGTTTGGTAGCTAATCAGCGAATGCTGCTCCTGTATGGCTACTCAACCCCTGAACAATTCCTGTTTTAAGAAAAGCTGGGATAACCAGCATTCTGGTAGCCAGGATGCTAAACCAACAAACTCTTTTTCAATGATTCTTACCCACATACCTCTCATCTCATGCCATGCCTGACCTAATTTACTTTACCAGATTGATGAGTTATTTTGGCCTTTGTTCCTTATCTCGGCACTTAAAACTTCTATGTATGGAAATCAACCTAGCCAGGCCCTGTACACACAGCAAGGTTTTTAGCAAAACTGATTCAGATACGAAATTGTAGCTAGGTCCTAGATAACCTTTATTTTTTGGTTCATTTGATTGCAGAAACTGCCCATATTCTCTGTTCCATTTTGTCAGCATGTCATGTTTTTTGAACTCTGATTCTGATTTTATATTTTTGTTTCCGTCTCCACCCATGTGCTGTTCTAGTTTCCTGTTGGCCGTATCCACAGGCATTTGAAGCTTAGGATTGCAGCTCATGGGCGAGTTGGGGCTACTGCTGCAGTCTATGCGGCAGCAATTCTCGAGTATTTGACAGCAGAAGTACTAGAACTTGCTGGAAATGCAAGTAAGGATCTGAAAGTGAAGCGTATTACTCCAAGGCATCTCCAGTTGGCCATTAGAGGTGACGAAGAACTTGATACTTTGATCAAGGGAACCATCGCTGGTGGTGGTGTTATTCCTCACATCCACAAGTCTCTCATTAACAAGGCCACCAAAGAATAAAAAACTAGGGTTCCCACTAGGGTTTCCTGTAAGTTTAATGTCTTTCTCTGGTCTCTTATTTCACTTTCTGCCAATTAGGAAGGACTTGGTGTTGGTTGTACCTTGTAAGTCTTAAATGTGTTGGTGGGCCTTGATTAGACACTAGATTTTGTGCCTGTGCTACGCACCGGGCAGACCAGAAAACCATCTATTATCATTTTTGTTCGGTGTGATGTGGCTTCGCCTCCCCCATCTTGCATTTTATTTGGTGACCCTGGAATTCGACCCGACCTGTCATTTAGAATTTTTAATTTGGTGTGGCTCGGCTTCGCCTCGCCCTGTCCCAATGGATGGTTGGCTTGGCTCCTGCTTTGCCCCGTCCCCATGCATTTTTGATTTAGTGTGGCTCGGCTTCGTCTCGCCTCGTCCCAATGGATGCTTGGTTCAGCTCTCGCCTCGCCCCGTCCCCATGCATTTTTGATTCGGTATGGCTATGCCTCGCCTCGCCTCTCCCCGTCTCAATACATGCTTGGCTCGGCTCCCGCCTCGCCCCGTCCCCATGCATTTTTGATTCGGTGTAGCTCTGCTTCTCCCCGCCCCGTCCCATGACAGAAACTAATATCATTAGCTTGTAAAATTAGAAAAATATCATAAATTTGATCTTGCCCCATCCCATTACCGGAAGAGTAATTCTGATCCAGAAAAAAAAAATTACTAGAAGGGCTAGGAGTATGTATTATATCTGTATACAACAACTTATCCCACAGCTAAAGCGCTCTCTTTTCGATGTGAGAGCGTATTGATCCACTCATATCCGTCCAGCAATATAACCACCACTGCCCTTTGTGCACTCAATCCCCCAGTTCCTTGAGAACTGGCCAAGTATGAAGACATTTCCCAAGTTTTTCAATAAACTGTTTTGTGATTCATGTATCTGAGAGCATTAGAATCAAAAGGAACAGATTAGTAGGAGTGGAGATTAAAGATATCCTTGCCAACTAACTAACAAAGGCAAAATAAAAAATATATCTTATTGGACAGTTAGAATCGGTATTAACAAAGGCAAATAATTTATCACAGCAACAGTAGACCTCACCTTAAATTAGAAAAAACCCATGCATACTCGGATTAAAACGGAATTATTTCGCCTGCCCTGTAAATAGCTTAATTTCTACCCAGAAAAGACTATAATCTATAAAATTTTCTGGTTGCAGAAGCTCGCAGTTCCTAAACCATTGATCAACAAAACCCACACCTAAAAAGTAAACATATTAGGCCATTATTTTGAGAAAACCCACACAAAACAAAATAATGAAAATCTAGAACAACAACAACAAAAGAAAACTGGTTAGGTTGAAGATAAAAAAGCAACAAATATGATATAGGGGAAATAATAACCTATAATTAAATGATCTTATTAATGAGTATCAGTCTGTAAAATTCAGGGGCTAATGGTTATGAATGATCTTCGCTAGCAGGTGTAGTGAATTTGTAACCGTTATCATAATTCATGTTGCTAACCTAAGTAATTTTAAGGATTTGAATCACACCGAATCAAATTAGATAATTAGATAACTCACTTAATTCGACTTCCAAATCCCTGTCTTCTGTCATTGATCGTTTTATGGTAAAACCGTTATCTCAAAAAATTGAAACCGATTTTCAATAGTAGTACCTAACAAAATGTACATATATATATATATGAAAAAAAAATGAAAGTCGCCATTGAGTACCTACTGCATGCTCTCAAAAGATAGAGTGAACATTAAGTTCACTGACAGCCTTGTTTTGCCTGCAAAACTGTGGCAAAATGTATAAAGGCAAGTACTTTTATTTTTCAACTGATGTAGTTTGTTTCTGCTCTATGACATTGTTAAAAGCTAATAGTACCAAACGGGGTAGTGTGGAGTAAACTTGTTATTACCTTTATGTTCAAATAAATTTGCTGCTCTTTTGACATTGTTAACAAATTCAATCTGTTTATCGCACTTAGTCCTGCATCCGTTGTTTATATCCGTCCATAATTCATACTCGACTCTCTCTGCAGCGTATACACACGATTTTCTCCAGTTAAGTTTAGCATTAACCATTTTGTCATTTAGATATCTACTATACTACATCTACTTTAACGATTTTTGGTTAAGAGTATCTTACCAACTCGTCCATTCCAGCAGATACACCAATGAACGATGCCTTCGATTTGTGTTTTCCATGACCGTGGATTATTGTTAGGATATAGAGCTAAGAAAATTTCATATCTGGGTCCTCAGGGATATTCGTGTGAGTTGCATTCTTGAAACCTACAAAGGTTGCTAGCTTATAGAAAAATTCATTAGAAAAATATTGCATTTGTGCATCTACCTTACTTACAGAACATTAGAAACATCCACTCTATCATGCAGAACAATTAGTAGTTGTCTCGATACTTAAGAATGCTAAAAGATTTTTTTTTTTTTTCATGAATGTCATTAGTTCTGTGGCTGCAATACATCAACCAAAAAACAATTAATCAGTTAAAATGAAAACCCCAAAAAATCAAGTCTGAACTAAATCATGAGATCATTTTAATACACCATTACACTTAAATCATTGAAACAGATCAAATCATCATTGCCATATAGTAATTAGTGGTAAGACTTAAAAATGGTATACACTTAAAATTTCGAAAAGCATTTTATTTTCTAATGAGGGAAAAAATCAGTTACAATATAATCGGGATTGAACATACATGGAGTTGAAAACGGCTGAAAATGAGTCAAACTGAACCCCAAGTCGACATTGGCTATGAGTGTTGTAAATCTTCTCAAGTTAGTGATATGAGGGATTGTAACAATACCTATTTGATTCCAATAGTATCATTAGGTATGCCAACTGTGTTTATAAAAATAATCAAACTCGTTAATACCTAATCCAATAACTAAGAACTTAAACATTTAATCCATCCAAATTCCATGAATGAGTAGTTAGCTTGTTGTACCTGAAGAAACCCATAATTCTAATAGATACCTGGGTTGTCGCTGGTTGCAGCACCGCACTCTATAACTTTCGGGTATACCAAATTATACGTTTCTTCCCTGTGTTGTTTGCACATTGTGAATCTGTGATACACTGATTCTTCTGGCAATTGTGCATCTGGATAAAACGTCATACAACAATTCATCGCTGAACACCAGAGTCCTCATATAGATTTCTAGGTATGTCAATCAGATATATTAAAAAAAAAAAAAGTTAGTCAATTATATAAGGATTCTGAAAAGAGAAGAAGAAGAAGAATAGGGATAGGGATAGGGGTTTACCAATGGTGAATGGGGTTAGGGTTTACCATTGTAAGGAGGGAAGCAAAATAGAACAAAAATCAAATGAGAAACCCTTAAAATCCTTTTGCATGATTCTGAAATTTAAATCAATCATCAACTGGCTTAGGGTAAATCCTAATTCGGATTTAAACATACATAGTAACCTAAAAAGGAAAATTGAATCAGAAGTTATGAAAAATAAGAAAACAAAGAGAATGAGAAACCCTAAAAAGAGAACCAAAATAAGAACAAAGAATCAAAATAAGATCAGTGTGAGTCCTGTAACATCTCATCTGCACATAGAATCTCATCTGTAACATCTGAAAATAAGATCAGTTTGTGTTTTGCTTGATCAAACATAAAGGAAATCCGACGAATTTTACTTTGGATGCGTTTTTTCTCTTTGGCGTGAAAGAGAGTTTTGTTTCTTTTCTTTTTTTTCTCCGGCGTTTTTTCCTTTTTTTTCTCCGACGTTTCTCTCATTTTTTTGGGACCGAAACAATTTTTTAGTGTTATATTCATTAGATTTGAGAAAAAATGGAATAGAGAATTTTGAAGGGGGCGGTGACGCTCACCCAAGAGTGGGTATTCTCACCGCGCGACGCATGGCTTAGGGGTTTAAAGTAGTAGATAGTAGTGTTCATACTAGTTTCAATTTCTTGAACCACTTCATCTTCTTTCCTTGTTTTCTAACTTAGATTGGATCTGCTTAATGAACTAGTGATTGTTGACTAAATCTGTTATTTCATTTGGATTGCATCTTTTACCTCTTGGGAAGCCTTTTGATATTATGTTAATAGTTGTTTAGTTGTCTTAATACTATAGTGATAGTTTCTTTATCATTAGCTAGAATTGGTCTGTGTTAATGAGAATAGTGATAATATGCCTTGGGTTCTGCAAATAAAACCATTGTTCTTGGATGAGTTGTTGTTTCGGGTTAACCTTGTGCTTAGATTGTTGTTCCTTAGCCTTAACCCTAACCTTAAACTTAACCTTAAATGGGCGGATTGAACAAGAAAGGCTCCAAGTTAGGGTGGAAATAGAGCCACCCAAATTCATTGTTTTTTTTTCCTTAGTAATGTTATTAAGGTTTGATAACTAAAACTTTAGAAATTTTAGAGAGAAACTAAAAACTAGGGAGAAGAAGGAGATGAAGCTAGAGTTTATTTTAGAGGGGGAAAATCAGTGGAGAATTAAGAGGAGTTTTTTTAAGCAATTGAGGTAGTATGCTAGATCCCCTTTCTCTTTATGTTTTTGTTATACTTGATTTTGAATTTGTATGATCAGATCTCAGTGATTTATTGATTAAAAACTATGAATCTAATTGATGATCTGCCTTTTAATATTGATAGATAACATGCTTAGGTATCTCTAGTTAAAATTTGAGAATATTTCATCACATATTCACCGTTAAATGTTTGTTTGTACTGGATGTTGATTTCTAAACTTTTTTGTACATTTTCGCTTTGTATGTTCTTGACTGTATTTAGGACATCTTGATGATATCAAAACGATTTTTGATCCTGATAAAAGTTGTCGATTTATGTCTTATCTTTAATTATGCGTTGAGTTTACTAAATTTAGAATTATTATGAATTTACGGTGAATTGTTTGGTAAAATGATACAATCTGTCCAAATGTTTAAAATGATATTATAAAATCAATAACTCTCATTTGAACCATTGGGTTTTCGTAAAAATTGGATATGACATAGATCCATATGTTAGAAATATTTCCCTGAAATTTGAAGAGGATCAGATTAAGGAATCATTATGAAACATGTAATATAAAATTCTAGTTGTTATTGAAAATAGATGAATTGAGCCAAGAACAAAAGAATTCTTTTGATTGATGAAAATAGTTGTTGTTAATTTTTTTTAGATTAAAGAATTCTTAGTGGAACAAAGAATCTTTTGATTTTTGAAATTAGTTATTATTAATGCTTTTCTTTAGATTAAAGAATTCTTAGTGGAACAAAGAATCTTTTGATTTTTTTGAAATTAGTTTTTATTAATGCTTTTCTTTTTCTTTAGATTAAAGAATTCTTAGTGGGACAAAGAATTTTTTGAAATTAGTTGTTATTAATGATGAAAGTTAAGAAATAATAGGTATTAATAACTTATTATATTCAAATTTGAATTCTTTTTGTTTTTTTGGTGGAATCCTATGAAAAACTTTTCTTTATAATACTGTTTGCTTTAATAAAGAATAAAATGGAAGAATTATGTTGGAGAGAGAAATAAATTAAAAGAAGGTGGTAGTGGTAGATATAAATAATTAGCATCACTTTGAAGGACATAATTATTAGATTCTTATCTTGACCAAAACTTTTAAAAACATGGGGTTAGGTGGAACTTGTTTTAGGTTGTGAGTGTATATATATATATATATATCTTATACTAAGAAGAAAAGAGTAACCATACTAAGAAGAAAAGAGTAACCTAGCCACAACCTTTTCTTATGTTTTCCATTATTATTTTGTAGTCGTGAATCATATAATGGAAACAAAAATCTAAATTAATAGAAATAGCGAGAGATTCTTTTAGTTTATATCAAAGACAATTTCTTCGGTGATAAAGCTCTTCCTTGTATTATTGATAGTTTTTGGATTGCGATTCGAGGTAGGCGCAACACAATCTAAAACACTTTTTATTTATGGTCTTGTTAATTAAATTCATATTTACAAGTTTTCAATAATATATGAATGATAATCGATGTTGTGAGCATGATTATGAATATTGGGCTGCGGTCCATAGAATGTGATTCTTAAAGATTATTTATGACGGGATACGAGATATCCTTGGAAACGGTTTTTGTTTCCTAAACCCACGTGGGGCTCCCTTGGGCGAGCGGATTGATTGAATTTATTAATGTATATGGATGTGGTGTTTCCATATGTTTGTGGTGGTGTTAACCATGCAACTTGTTTTGAAAAGAAATTGAAAAATATTGCATAAAATGTTTTGTTGCTTCTTTTCCTACTGAGTGTCACAACTCACGTCGTATTATGACAAAAATTCCAGATTTTATGACACCTCAAGGAACTAATGGCGGAAGAGTATAGAGATCGGTTTTGGTGTTTTAAATAGTAGTTGCATATTATGAGTGAAAATTTGTAATAAAATATCATCAAACTATCTTTTGGATGATTTATTGAGTATTTAGTGATTATTAATACCTTGAAGATTATTGGGTTAATGTATAATTAATGGAACAATCTTTTGGATGATTTATTGAGTATTTAGTGATTATTAATACCTTGAAGATTATTGGGTTAATGTATAATTAATGGAACAATGTGTTATTAAGACAATTTTATTTGGTTAGATAAATGAAAATTTCTGAGTCATGTCGTTTTGACTGTTAATGATAATTATTTTACAAGATATTTATGACTGAATATTTTATTGTATGCATAAAACTCACGGTTTATGAAGTTGTTAAAATATTAGAATTTTCTGAGTCCCGGAAGTATTTTTAAAACAATTGTTTATTACTATAAGAAATTCAGATATTTTCTGACAGATTCAACTATGTTGAATTTTTCCTGTTTTAAAACTATTCTATGGCGTGTTTTAGTCTTTTGTGTCTCTTAAACTTGAAGAGATTTCTTTTTAGTTTCCAAAATGGTAAACTAAACCTGATTTGGAGTTGTGAGTGATTTTATATGATTTTATAAAATGGACTATCTCTGTTTTTCTTTTCTGCAGTTCTGGTCAACTACATGTTTGACTATGGTCAAAAGGTCCTTAAGATAATCTAAAAATTATATAAAGTATATGAATGGAACTATACTCAGTTAGAATTCAGAATGTATAATCATAATAATTTTTGGATTTGAAATGGGTTCAGTAAAATTCTTGGAGTTAATTGATGTCTATTTTTGTTTTATGATTCTTCATTAAACATGCGATTCCTTTGGATTAAATATGGAAAGTTTATGGTGAAATAAATTTTTATGGAAACTATAATTCTTTAGTGTTCATGTGGGTGAAAAATCACGACAAGTTACGGTTAGATGTTCCTAAAGGAATTTTTACGTATCCGCTGCGACCGAATTTTCTGAATTGAACGTAACAAAAATTTAGACAAAGAATTAGTTGTTTAAACTTGGGCCAAGTGTGGAAGTCTAGGCTTGTTATTAAATGTAGCATTTCGGATTTTGGGTTTGGATTTGGGCCGAAATCCAGGCCCGGAATTCGGGGTGTCACATATATAGATTAATTCAAGCCATAAGTTCTGTATAACTAGAAGGGGGACTTGGTATCAAGTAGTGAGTGCAACTAAATCCATTGTTCCTAGATGGGTTGCTGGTAGGTCTCAATTCTGAGGCATTGGTCGTGGTACTTTTTGAGCACCAGAATTACCTGGATGAGTTGCTGGTAGGTCTCAATTTTGAGGCATTGGTCGTGGTACTTTTTGAGCACTGGAATCAGAGAAACCCTTATTAATATGGCTATCTTATAAATTAATTTAAGCCATAAGTTCTTTATTCCTAGACTAGAAGGGGGACTCCGTATCAAGTAGTGAGTCAATGGTACAATTATGGAGCTGACTACAGAGTACCTAGCTGTAAAAGTCGGCATGTATGGGGTTGCCTGTGAACTAAGTTCAAGCACTATGTAGGTGTCACGCCCCTAAATGCACCTTCCAAATTTTCTTCAGAGATGTGGCACTAGGATTTCTTCAGAGATGTGGCACTAAGATGGTTTTCTTTTTTAGGATGCATCACCGAAGTTCAGCCTCATATGCTTCTTCACCTCCAAGCATACACTTAACCACCCAATGAGTATGGAAGAGAATACTTCTAAACTAGGTCTCAACCCGTGCCGCAACGGCATGGACAAGAATATGTGTTTCAAATGTATCAATCGATTCATACATGTCGTAATTGTCTGAGAATAATCGAACCGATCGATCCAGGTCTAAATGTTTTGAGGAGTTTATTAATAAACATGTCCTTATCCTCGAATCTTTTAATATTGTGTATGTAAGTCATACAACCCTTTGGGACAAACATAGTTAATCGTTAGATCAAATCCTATGGACAGTAGAACATTACTTCGTTCACTACTTCAAAAAAATATCATCAAAGGTCATTCACCAAACTTGTAACAAAACTAAAAACACCTAAAATTACTTTAAAATCAATTAGATTAATCTTGTAAAATCTGTTAGCATTAGAATATAATTTTTCTCCTTAATATAAATTTTTGGGTTCCCAATTTACATAAATTTGTGTTTATTCATTTTCCTAAAATTTATAATAATATTTAATTTTTGATTCATTTCTTTTCTTGTCTCTTTACATATTATCATGAATTATTTCTCAAGCATGCATAATTACACGAAGTTGGGGAGAAACAAAAACAGAGATCATGACAAAAAAGCGGAATAAAGAGAGATGTGAGAAACTGAATCGATTATAATTAATTCACGCGTAGCCTTGCATAATCCCATGAAGTAGGGGATAAATGACTTATTTTTTTTATATAAGAAAATAAAACATCTAGCCACAAAAGATCTAGTACAAAATAGATGGGAGTCTTTGGTTCTCAGACGTAGTGTCTTGAGAGTCATTAGAGAAACTCCGGTCTCCATTGTGAAAGTTCAAATCTCCCCTAAGTTGTTGTAGTAAGTTTTGGATCACAGATCCTTTCCACTGCCTATAATTATTACAATTAATTTTGCTAAATTTAAAGCCATAGAGTTTTGGTTTGAGTTTATGGTACTCCACTCTGCTATCTCAAAATAAGTAGTTGATATAGTGTTCAGTTTAAACCTTTCGTGCATCTGCTCAGCATGAAGCTTTCTTGTTAGCTTTATGAGGTTGGAAGAGTTTGATTATATCTCTATCCTGCTTCCCAGCTCTATTGCCCAATCAAAAGTCTTCTGAGCTGCCATCTGAGACATTTTTATATTGATCCCTTGGAGGTGCCCAAAGCTTCTTGCTCCTGTACACTCCCCTGTGAAATCATGTAAAGTTAAACCAATTCCATAGCTATTGAAATGAGCATTAAAGTGAACAACAATATTTAGCTTAAGGGTAAAAATAGGTGGTGGAAGCCACTGCATTCTAAATTCAATAATTTTTGTTTCAGCAACATGTTTATTGTAGCTTATGTGCATGAATTTTTTTTTTATCTTTGGCCTTAGTTGCCTGTTTAGTGTTCATGTAGTGTTAATATCTTTTGCTACATTCTTAGTTGTGTTTGTTATTTTGTTGAAACTAACATTACACCTTTCTTTCCATACATGCCATAAGACAGTGATGCAAAGCTTAGCCCATTCTTTGGTATCCTTTAGGTTTCTTTTTTCCTCTAAGAGGTTTGTTAACCATAGGTGGAAATCTGTGTATCTTCCATAAATAGTTCTAGGATTAATTCTTAACTCTATCCAAACATCAATAATAAGAGGGCAGTTCATAAAGAGGTGGGTTAGAGTCTCCCTCTGGAAGTTGCAAATATTGCAGATATCTTCAATGTAGGTGAGATGTTTTCCCACTTTTGCTCTTATTGGAAGGATGTTGTGAGATGCCTTCCAGAGGAATAGTATAATTGAAGGACTTGTGTTCAGTTTCCAAACTGTGTTCCAATCTTTATTCCTTACTTGGTGAGTATTTCTATTCTTTCTCAGTTCTTTATATAAGGTTCTGACAGTAAAATTCCCATCGTTGGTAAGTGGCCATATTACTTAATCTTCATGATTACTATGAATCTCAGTATTTAGGATCAGATTGGCTGTTTCATTATTGAAAATTTCAGTTATGAGCTCCTCATTCCATTGAGTATCATTGACTATTAAGTCACTTACTCTTTGGATGTTTTCATTGCAGTTTGGTGGTTTGATTAGAGGTTCATTTTGATTTAAGAACCAATTATCAGACCAGATGTGTATCTTGTTTCCTTTGCCTACTTTCCAAGTGCTTATATTTTGGATGTTTTCAATTCCATACAAAATACCTTTCCAGACACATGAGTCAGTGGGTTTTGGTTTGGTAGGCATATGCATAATATCTTCCTCAGGGAAATATTTTGCTTGCACAACTTGTGCTCCTAGAATGTCAGGTTGTTTCATCATTCTCCAACCAATGTTAGATATCATGGTATTGTTGAATTTTTCCAAGTTCATAAAACCCAAACCTCCTTATTCTTTGTCCTTACAGACATCTATCCAAGATTTTGGATAAATTCCATTACTCTTATTACCTTCTTCTTTTCCCCAAAAGAAATCTCTCCGAATCTTGTTCATTTCTCCAATGGTGGTTTTTGGTATTGAAAGTGCTCATTTGATAGTTAGCCAGAGTGGATGTAACATGTTTTATCATTTTTCCAGCTGGGTTAATATTTTTTCCATTCCAGCCAGCTAGTCTTCCCTTTAAACTCACAATTATTGGATAAAAAGATTTTACTTTATATTTATTTGTGAATAGGAGGGAACCCAAGTACTTATCAGTTAGGGGAATTGGTTCAATCTCCATTAGAACTGTGATTTATTGAACCATTTCCCTGGAAGTATTTTTGCAAAAGAATATGCCTGATTTTGCCAGATTTATCATCTGGCCAGAGCAAGAGCTAAAGCTTTCAAAAATATGAAGAATATTCTGAGCTTCTTCTCCATTAGCTTTGCAGAAATTTATGCAATCATCTGCAAAGAGAAGGTGGCTCACATGTGGATCTTTTTAAACAATTTTTATACCATGTATTTTTCATTTGTTCTCAGCTTCTAAGAGGGTTCTGGATATTACTTCTATACATAATATGAAAAGGTATGGAGAAATTGGGTCACCTTGTCTCAGGCCTCTAGTAGGCTTGAAGAACTCACAAGGGACACCATTTAACATAATAGCAAGGTTTGTGGTGGAAATGCATTGCATTATTAAGTTACACCAGTTTGTGGAAAATCCCATTTTAGTTAAGACAACTATAAGGAAGTTCCATTCTACTTTGTCAAATGCTTTTGACATATCAATTTTCAGTCCCATCCATCCCTGGTTATCCCTTCTTGTTCTCATGTTGTGAATTATTTCATGAGCTACCATTGTGTTGTCATTTATCTGTCTTCCAGGGATAAATGCAGACTGATATGGTGAAATGGTTTTATGGATAAGAGGTTTCATCCTTTTAGCCATTAGCTTAGATATAATCTTATATGTGGTGTTGCAAAGACCTATTGGTCTAAAATCCACTGGAGAGCTTGGGAATTGAAATTTGGGAATGAGGGAGATGAATGCAGAATTCATTTCCTTAAGAAAATATCCAGAGATGATTTTTTTTTTGCACCATATTTATAATGTCAGGTCCAATGGTTTCCCAATTATCTTGAAAGAAATTTGGAGGGAAACCATTTGTCCCTGGAGCCTTATTCCCTTCCATTTAAAAGAGAGCACTTTTGATTTCTCGAGGCATAAGAGTTTCAAAGAGCTTTTTGTTATCTTCCTCACTGATAATTCTAGGAATTATATTTATCATATCCGTGTTTAGAGTTGGATTGGAAGTAGTTGTTATTTCCTTGAAATGATCTGTGAAGCAACTTGATATAGAAATTTTGTCATGCAGCCATTTCCCATTTTTATTTTGATAATATCCACCCTATTTCTTCTATATATAGTTCTGGCAGAGTCGTGAAATAAAGTGGTGTTCCTATCTCCCAAATTGATAGTGTTATTTCTACTTTTTGTTTTCCAAAAATCCTCCTCAATATCTTTCTATTGGCTCAGAGTTGTCTCTAGTCTCTTTATGGTATCATGACATCTATTAATGTCTTTAGACAATGTTTCTATTTCTCTTTTTATGGTATCAATTATGTGTTTAATGTTACCAAACACATTTTTGTTCCATTTCTTTAAGATATTTTTGACATTGTATAGATTCTTTGACACATAATAGCTAGCAGAGCCAGCTATGTTATTATCCCATGCTTCCATTATTAATATTTTGCAATCTGGATGTTCCATCCATCCTCCAAAATATTTAAAAGGATAAGCTCCATCCTTCCAACCAGGATTGGTTTTTAGGATAATGAGGCGGTGATCTGAACCTCTAGCAACAAGATGAAATAAATTTGTTTTTGGGAACATCTCTATCCATTCATCATTGCATAAGGATCTATCTAATCTTTCCTCAACTCTTCCATTGTCCATTCTTTGGTTACACCAAGTGAATGGATACCCTGTAAATCCAATGCCTTTGACTCTCATGTTAGATATTACATCATTAAAGATTAAAGCTTCATTTCTGTCAAAGGGTCTGAGCCCCTTTTTCTTCTCATTAGTAAGGACAACATTTAAGTCTCCTATTATCATCCATGGGATTTTAACTTTGTCAGCTAATTTCATGACATTATTCCAAGAGTCTAACTTATTAGAATAAGGACTGCCATAAAAAGCAGTGACCAAGTAGCTTTTAGTGGTGGTATTATCCATGATTACAACATTTATAATGATGTGCTCATGGTTTTGTATGGTTACATTCATATTGTTCTTCCATATCATAGCCACCCCCCTGCTTGTCCCCTTTGTGGTACAAGCCAATAGTTCTGCACATTTAGTTTCCTAAGGATATCATGCATATTTTTATTTTGTTGTTTAGTTTCTAATAGACATAAGATATCTGGATTTTCATAATCCAGGAGATCTTTCAGGTAATCTTGAGTTCTTTTTTGTCCCAATCCTTGGAAATTCCAGGATAGGATACTAAAAAATTCCAAGAAATAAGAGATTATAGGATAATCCATTTCTTCCTGGTAGTGTATTATCTGACATAACTTAGATTGGTTGTTGTTTTGGATTAGCTCATGAATTTGTTTAATTAAGCAATGCAGTAGAAGAAAGTTAAAGGGTACCTTTCCAAAGTTTGTGTTGTACCAAGGATTTGGACTCTCAATCTTTGGTTCTGTATTGTTTCTTTGCTTTGCCTCAGCTGGAGCAGTTTGGTTATCAATGTCCATGTTGCTTATTTTCTTCTTAGAGCTATTAGGATTTGTCTGTCTTGTTCTCTGCTCCTCAAAGGTGCTTAGGAGGTTCACTAGTTTCTGGTAGTAGATTTCCTTTTCCTATTGCTGCATGCCTTCATGGTTATTGGAAATGACATTATCAAAGACCGAAGGGATGGATGAAGGGGAGATTTTTGGTATGATTTTGTTGTTTCTAGCAGCTTTCTTTATTGATTGAGTTCTGACTATTTTTCTTTTAGCTTTGTTGGTGATCTTCTCAGTAGTATTTGCAGAGCCCATATTAAACATCATTTCTCTTTCACTCTCTTCATAATGCCTTTTGTTTGGGATGTTAAGGAAGGGGTCAGTTAGATCAACAGGTTTTGTGTTGTTGATCATGTCTCTGCTAGAGGTCTCCCCCTTTGTGCTTTCACTTTCATTGCTAGTAGCTTCACTATATTTTTTTCTCAGCCTATTTTTGAGCTCTTGTAAATCCCACAATCCTCAAAGCTCTTGGGATTTCATTCCCTGTGACTTGGATTGAGACATGATGTGAATCAGAAGAAGAGGATGTGTTATCTTCTTTCATGTTTCTTTGTTCTAGTTCCTTTGTTGATGTTTCCATTTTCCCTTTACTTTTGCTTTCTTAAATGGCTTTTTCCATTGCTGCTTTTTCTTCACAAGTTAGAATGATGTGATCTGGAATTCTGCAAGTTTGACACAGTCTAAGAGTGATTGTAGAGGAATACTCAATTCTTATTTTGTTGGTACCTACTTTAGCCCACATTCCTGTTGGAATTTTTTCTTTGACATTTATAAGGACTGAGACATCTACATTTTTTCCTCATCATCCCTCCCATAGGGTTTCTTAGATTCTTATAGAACACCAACTGGTTTTCATATTTCAAAGAGTGCTTCCCAATATGTTAGTCTTGTTGGAACTCTCTTTAAATGGATCTTCATCAGGATATAATTGAACCATTCTAGTTGCAGTTCAGATGAACCATTTCTTGGCACAACTTTGATGACCATGAAGCTTCCTAGAGCTATCCATGGACCTCTAGTGAGGAGGTGTTGATTGTCATCTTCAGTGTTGACCATGATGGTGTTGCAGTTAAACCATCTATTGTATCTTGTGATGTTGAAACCATTAAAGATATCCCATGTTCTCTTGATGTAGTTGGTGAGATCTATCATAATGCATTTTTTTGGTCTTGCAAATCTCCCTATGAAGGTTAACTTCCAGTATCTTTTTTCTTGTTTTTTGAGGTATGATAGATCAATTTCAACACAAGGTTCTTCTGTTTCTGTGATTTTAGCAATCTTTTCCATTTGCTCAGCTAGGTTGGATATATTGAGAGATGTTTCTGCTTCAACCATTAGAGTGATAATGTACCTACTTCTATAGGTTTTATTGGAGGTATTGTTTATGGATTCAAAGTAGGTGGTTGTGGAGTGGGACTGATTTGGGGTATGGGGATTTTTGAGTTTGAATTTGGTGATGTGTTGTCTATTTTCTTTAGTGTTGTACTGGGCTAGATGGATAGGATTCTTTCTGGTAGGCAGGTTATGGTAATATTTGGTATTGATACAGGCTACTATACCACTAAAATGCCTAGTTGTTTTGTGATGTTTAGTTTCCTTCAACACAAGTTGGCAGATAAGCTTTTGGATGTGGATAATAATTTGTCAGTTGAGCTAGTTAAGTTTGGCGGCTTTCTTTGTATGATAAGTTTCTTTGTTTTATCTTCTTTTCCACGTGATGAATTACAACTCCATCCCATTGTATTGACATTATGTTTCAAATACTACATCATGTAATGTAAGGTTTTTAACAGAGGGTCCCTGCCAATGTTTGGCTTTATTGGATGAGACAGACTTGTCTCATGCATAGAGATATTTGGGACTTGATCAATCCTCATGGGGTTATGATCCTTGTATTGAGTGGTGAAGTGTGAAGTCAAAAATGAACTGTGTTTCCATTTCATGCTTATTTGTACTTTGAGTATAGCCACTGAAGTGGCCCTGACAGGTGATGTTGACTCATTTAAGAAAACAAACCAGAAAGTAGTATGGTCAATTTACTGTTGACTCTTTCTAGTCAAGTTTTTTATAATTGAAATTGTGTATCCAGGAGTATCCCAGTGCAATTTCAAGTGGATGATAACGACAATACTACCCATTTCATTTGGGTTTGTATTGTTTTGAGATTTAATGGTTGAGAATGCATTTGGGTTCTGAGATACAAAATTGTCAGATCCCTTTATATGGTCACAAGGTGTTATAATATCCAGTGATGTCCTTTTTGCATATAATTTTGTTTTGTTAATGTAAACAAAATGCATGTAACTTCTGATATTTCCTCTTTTGGTTTGTAGAGTCATATCAGTATTTTGACCAGTATGTCGTTGCTTTGTTACTGTTGAGAGGCATGATTATAGGTCAGAGTTGTTTGTAACTGATTCACTCACTGTAATGTGTATAAACCGATTTGGTTTCCGATCTAACTGATTTACAATTAATGAATTCTGAAAATCCGAAAACGTGTACCTCTTGTGTTTGTTGACACAATCCATCATGAAGATGAACATATAATGAATCATTAATATGACAATGAATCGATTGTTCTTCACAACATTAATCTCGGTGAAAAGAACAATGCTTATTAGGTGTAATTGATCCCTATTAATAGTTATGGTTTGAACAACCATTGATTTATCCCAATTAGAAGATAGGAACCAGACCCATAATCATGTATTTCAGTGAGGGTGCTAGTAATAATGTGGCAAATAGCAGCACTGGTAGTGTTCAAATATTTCCTCCTCCATCTCCTGAACCCCCAATACTATCAGCGATGATGTGAGGGAAGCAAGTAGCACATAGAGTAGTTTTTCTTATACCGGCAAGCAGACTTCCAAAGATCCATATTCCGGTGAGTGGATTAAGTTGGTTGGTACTGCATCCACCAGATATCAGGTTTGTGGAGTGGGTAGTGCTTTGTTTGTGCATTCTGATTTCTGGGTTGGCGGACCTTATTTTCTCTACTTGTCTCCCAATGTTCCTGATCTTACTCACTCTGCAAGCACCTCCTATGGGATTCGTGGTAAGGATCTTTTATGAGTGCCAAATATTGCATATTTTTACATCTTTTTATTGGAAATTAACTCATCTTTTGTGCTTTAAAATAATATATTATCCCAAATTCTGTGTTTTCACTGTTTTTAAGAATAATTACTTTTACTAATTTATTTTGTGTTTTTAGCCAGTGAATAAAGCCTGGATGAATTAAGGAGCATAGAAGTGGTGGCGATGGAAGAGAGATGACAAAGCTCCCGCTTGTACGCAAGTGAAGAATGTTGTTTGCACCTCGTATGCAAGTAAAGAATGTTGTTTGCAAAAGCTAAAACTAGAAATGGGCTTGAGATATTAACTTTCAATAGGAATTGGGCTTAGAAGAAGTAAAAACCAAGACCCAAATCTGTCTCCTACCTGAGCCGTCAGATTTAATGTAGCTACTAAGCATCCAACAACATATCCATACAGTACATCAATATTTGCTGCTTCAGTCCAACATCGGAGCACCTGTTATTCATCTCCTAACCGAGTAGAACCAAACACTACCTTCACTTCACTTTCTTCTTCCCTACAGACTCTGAAAAATCTTCACTCCTATCCCTCTATCAATCAATTCCATTCCCGACCGTTTATGATCTCAGCCCTTCCCATCCGCCATCAATCAACCTCCTAGTCTCCATCTATATCTATCTTAGCTTCTTCTCCAAAACAGTAACCCTAGAAGCTATGATTGAGAGAGATGGAATTATGGTTCTATTCAATAGCTAAAGCAAATATCAAATCAAGAGTTGCAGGTCTGAATTGCAGAAGGGGTTTGTCAGAAAACATGTTTTGAGTAAGTGGGTATTCTCTACTTATCAAATTCTAGTGATTGATGAGAAATTTGTGTATAAATAAGGAGGAGATTGTAGAGAAAAAGCATGCCCGAATTAGCCGGTGCACCAAGCAGTAGATTTCTATATTTTCAGTATTATCATCATGTTCTAATTCAATAACTAAGGTTGAGATGAAACCCTTAATTTATTGCTAATTTGATTCATGTTTTTGATATTGTTCTTGTTGTGCTTAAACTATTTAGGATAAATTCAATCATAGTACTTCAACATTTTACTCTCACAGTGTATGCCATGTATCCATTGTAGTTAAAATACCACTGTATTGATTGTACTGCAACTCATGCTAAACCAGATTATTATTGATCCTTAGATTAGTTGTGATTTAACTAGACAGTTAATGCTTTGGAAAAATATCTTAGTTGCGATTGGAATATCTATCTTAGGAGAGTTTAATTATCTAAGTGATCAGATGAGTCTGTGATTAGTTATACTGTAAGAAGACAACTAATACTAGGGATTAGTTAGTGACCTTAGTTGACATTAAACCATCCAATTGAGATTACCCTAGAGTATCTTGACCGGTGTCCATTACAAGGGACAAGAACATTATCGAGTGGGTTGATAGGTGGATTCGACTGCCCTAGTAACTTTTATTTGCATTATCTTGTCTTCTATTTTGTGTTACATAAACATCACTTCGTCGTATCGACACAAAACCCCTCTTTTGGTTACTTCTTGTTAGAAATCAGTAGTAGTAAGACCGTAGCTTCAACTTACACCAACCTTGTCCCTGAGGATCGACATGTGATTTCCCTGTGTTACATTAGGACACTGTGCACTTGCAGTTAGACATAGTCGTAGGCTTTTTTATAGACCTACCAATCTTGGTGTTCTTGATAATTGTAACAATGGCTACCAGCAGGGTATTCCTCCAAAAATCAATTCCTCTTCTCCTTTTCCTACCGCGTCTGAAGGGGGTGGAAGTCGTAAGCCTCGCGTTACTACTGCTGAGAGAGATGGGAAAAATAATGACAGAAACAGAAACCATGACAAAAAAAAGGGAATAAAGAGAGATGTGAGAAACTGAACTGATTACAATTAATTCGCGCGTAGCCTTGTGTTTGGTCAATTTTTTTTATAGGTTTCACTTTTCTTCCTGCCCCCTACCCGGAAAATCTTAAAATCACAACATCTTCTTTTTTGGTAAAATCTGGCCTTTAAAAATTGTTTTAATTTTTTTAAAAAATAATAATAATAATTTGAAAACTAAAATCAAATTAAAACAAAACAAAAGAAAAATTAACCAAGGGTGACTAAATAATTTACCTATCTTAGGACACATTTTCTCACCCTACTACCACTACTTCTTCCACCACCACATTATGGTCACCACCCCACCAGTCTCACCAATACCCACCACCATTATCCCCACCTCCGATCCACCACCATCACAACCACCATTAGTGCTTAATTAACCTATCTTAGGACCCCTTTTCTCACCCTACTACCACTACTTCTTTCACCACCACATTATCGTCACCACTCCACCAGTATCACCAATACCCACCACCATTATCCCCATCACTGCCCACCATAAATGCTTACTGATATGGTTAATATCAAATAAATTTATTATGTATCAACAAAAATATATTTATTTGATTAATTAAAGATACATTTATTAATTGAACATTTATTATTAAATTTTAATTAAACGTGATCATTTATAGCGGTAGATTTATGTTCTGCAAGTAAAAATTTGATCGTTCTCTATCTAGCCTAACTTGTCCAAACTTTGTTTTGTATTCCGGAAATATAATCAATTTTATATTCTAATAATAAAAACTGTGATTTATTCGATCGGGTACTATAAATAGCTGGGTCTTATGGGCTAGATTGGAGGTGCTAGATTAACACTTAAGTGTTGCAATTCAAAAAAAAAGTGTAGCAAAAAAGTTAACACTAGTTCTCTCTCCTACCAGTTGCTAGCATGTGAGCTAGCATGCTATATAGTTACACTGAATGATTCAGCACTTGAAAAACCACCTTTTTGCGGAATGATTCAGCGCTGAGAGATTTATTTTTGATCTGACGGCTGAGATTGGTTGCGCTGAATGGTTCAGCGCAACGCGCAGAATGGTTTAGCGCAACGCGCTGACGTGGACTGCTAATCTAGATGCTAGATTAGCACTCCCATAAGACTTAGGAGGTAGTCCTGACTGCTAATCTAGCTGCTAGACTAGCACCCCATAAGACTTAGTCTTACCAGTTGTGCTAAAAACATCCAACTACATCCATCACAATAAAATATTTCCCATTTTATAAATACACAAAACTATTGCTGTCCACTAATATTCACTAACATCCAGCACCGTACGTAAAAACCAGCCACGCCCACAATTTTTTCCACCACCAGTAATGTTACCACCTCCACCACTCACCAATACCCGCCACTGTTTCCACCACCCACTGCTTCTTTCACTACCACCATTAAAAATTATTAATATAATTTTAACCAGTGGTCACTGTAGTACAATGGTAAAGTCATTGTGTGATGATACCAGTTACCTGAGTTTGAAACTCGCCAGCACCAAATTCTTTACCGATCAATATATATATATATATATATATTTAATAAACCTATTTATTAATAAAAATATGTATTTATTAGATTCATTAAATGAAAATCAAACAAAACTTTTGGGTGGTAGCCTAGCAACAAGCTGGGCTCCAACTCCTCTTTAAATGAACATTTATCATAAAAAAATAATTAATCATTCATCAAGAGTAATTAATAGGACACTAATTAATAACGTATTTATAATGGTTATTTGAAAAAACCACGACCGTAGATTTATCCTTCCTAGACAACTCTCGACCGCTCTTTATCTAGCCTAACTTAGCCAAGCTTTGTTTCGTACTCTTGACTAGGGCTTAATGGCACGAGCCTTCTCTTTTTTTATTGCCAACATATTTCGTTAAGTAACGATTAATCTGTTTTTTTTTCTTCAATATTTCTTTGCCAAATCATGATCCCACACATTGGTCGTTACCTAAAATGTTGCACACGCCTCTAAGAGCATCTCCAACAGTGGGTGCTACTAATCCTATGTGGTTATATATATGTAGCAAAAAGAGTAATATTTTTCTCATGAACCATCTACAATATTGAAAAATTATTATTATTAAATATAAATTTTCATGAGAAAATAATTACTTTTTTCCTATTCGATCAGAAAAATTTATATTTAATAATAATAATTAAAAAATTTATATTTAATAATAATAATTAAAAGAACGTGCCCCTAGCTCGGCTGGTCATCCCCGTTCCCCAAAGTTAATGCGCTCCAGGAGGTCCCAGGTTCCAGTCCCCAATGGCGTAATATTGCAGGAATTAACATGGAAGGTAGTGTTAGTTTGCCCCCCTTGTGACACAATCTCAGCCCCCCTCCCGCCGTTTCGGCTCCCTTGGCTAGGTTACCCATGAGGCTCGTTGGTAGGTTAGCACAGCAACCTGTTCAATTAATGTAGTAGTATGTCGTTCGAGCTTAGCTTGTTAGTCTTCCAACTAGTTTCATGTAATAATATTTATCCAATAATATAATATATTGTATTCAATTAAGTTTTTATTATTTATATTAAAAAATAGTCAAAAATATGACATGAAGGTCATTCCCAAGGTCTAAATAAGACTTTCTCTAAGACCTTCATATTTATTTTGACACCCTTCCTACTTTATGTGGCCTACCGTTGGATATGGATTTAATCTAAATGAGAATCTAAAATCCTATGTGTCAAAAGAAAATAAAACTCTCACCCTCTATTGGAGATGCTCTAAGTGTTTTCACCAATTGAAATATCGCATCTATATGTCTCTCGATTTGAAATGTAAATAACATATCCACTTTTGCATTTCAATTAGTAAAATTGAGTTTAGCCAGACTAATCAGTTCCAAAAAATGGGGATTAGAATGAGACTAGCAACCTCATTCTTCGGGTTGTTGTTCATCTAAGGCTGGACATGGTTGACCAGTGTCATCAGACTGATACTAACATAGTTAACCGGATGTTGTAAGCCAATCATATATGATACCGTCTCTTAAACTATCTACCGGGACATCAGACCAAGATGGGACTAAGAACATGGTGGTTCATCAAAAAAAAAACATGGTGGTTGATCCGGACCATCCGGTAACTGTGGAAGCTCGGGGTCAGCCGTCAGCTGATTCTTCGTAATAAACACGTTCAACATTCGAATTCCGTCTATTAATTCATGATATGAATGGCTCCTGCACTCTGTCTTGGCCTTGAACCCGTAGAAAAATTGAACCCAAATGTAGTCCATGATGTACAACAAAACACTTTAAAAATTGGAGGCACTGCTGGGGTTATTAAGTCGCATAGAATACTGATGATTTTAGAAGGCGAGGAGGAAATTCTATTTTCAATTAAGGAATTATATCTCAACCAAGTTAAACTACGCATGAAACTATGAAAAATTAGAATTATACCGATCATTGCAGGCAAGAAATATCTGTATACTTATGAGAAATTTAAACAACCATGAAAATCAAAATTAAAAAACCATGAAATTAAAAAGAATCAGCCGAAAAACTAACTGACAAAATGGATTTCATTTTCATACTTAGATAACTCAATTATTTTTGGATACGTAGCATAGCCTTCAAGAAACACAAAATTGGTCAAAAAGACCAAAACAGAAAATTCCTGGGTGAAATAGATTCTTAGCTTTAGATATTGTTTATATAGCCAAAAAACAGAAAAAATACCGTTCATTTAGCCAAAATGGATATTTGACCCAGAATATTTTTTAAAAATTAATTTGAACAGACCAATATGTCCCTATCTTCTTTAAATGTTTACTGGGTTGGAGAAGAACAAAGTAATCTGCAAAAACAAAACAGAGTACATCAAAAAAACAGAGGAATCTCCTCAATATTTTACGTGAATTTCTGCTCCAATACACTAAAAATTACAGGAACAAAAAACATAGTACCATAGAATCGAGTACGTGGGATATTACATACAACAGTTGGAAGAAAAAAAAAACAGAGTGATATGCAATCTCACCAAAATACAGAGTAATCTTCAACATGTACGTGAACAAAAACAGCTCAAATCCATCATTTGCAATCTCAGCTCAAACCACCACCATTGCATGCGCATGTAAAACCATTAATTTCACATCTTCTTAGCAACATCAGACCACCACCACCCCCACCCCGCAACTCAAATTGTCTCAACCAAACACCAGTTCAAACCAAACCCAATAAATCCATGAACATCTTCTCCTCCAACAACCATCGGTAACCTCAAGTAGAGCAAAAAACAGAGTAACCTCAAACAGAGCAAAAAACAGAGTAACCTCAAACAGAGCAAAAAACAGAGTAAACTAGTATAGGATGAAACCAATTACATCCTAGTTTAAAATGGGTGAAACCAAATTCAACCTAATTTAGTGTAGGATGAAACCCAATTTCATCCTTGTTTAAAAACAGAGCAAAAAACAGAGTAAACTAGTATAGGATGAAACCAGTTACCTCCTAGTTTAAAATGGGTGAAACCAAATTCAATCCAATTTAGTATAGGATGAAATCCAATTTCATCCTTGTTTAAAAACAGAGCAAAAAACAAAGTAAACTAGTATAGGATGAAACCAGTTACATCCTACTTTAAAATGGGTGAAACCAAATTCAACCCAATTTAGTATAGGATGAAACCCAATTTCATCCTTGTTTAAAAACTAGTATAGGATGAAACCCAATTTCACCCTTGTTTAAAAACTAGTATAGGATGAAACCCAATTTCACCCTTGTTTAAAAACAGAGTAAACTAGTAGCAACAGATGATGAAACCAGGCTCATCCTGTGGAAACACAAGACGAAACCAGTTTCATACAGTAATACCACAAGATATATGAAACATTCATTCAAAAGCATTAAAAAATAATAATTAGGGCTTTTTATCAAAATTGGGTTTAGGAAACTTACTCATCTTGTGAAATTGATAGAAAACAAAACCCAATTTCTTCAATTAGCTTCAATCAATCTAAGAAATTAACTTCAATTTAATTAGGGTATTTAAAAAAAAATTTGATATTGGCGGCGTTTTTCGATGATGGTGTTGCTGGAATTTGTAGTGGTCGGGATAATGAAGGAATATGGTGATGTTGTTGATGGTGGTGGTGGTGTCTTTGATGGTGAGTTTGTCGTTTTTGTTGATGGAGATGATATGTTGATGGGTTTTACGATGGTGGTGTTGATGATGTTGTTGTTGGTGTTTGTGATGGTGGGAGATGGAGATGCTGATGGTGGTGGAGATAAATATTGAATCATGGTGGTGTTGGTTGTCTACTGATGAAGACGGAGGAGGAATAAATTTTTTTGTGGTAGAAGAATAAGAGGAAATAGATGAGATCTGGGAGATATTTCCCATGTTTAAATAATTAGTAGGGGTACGAGTGTCAGAATTGAAACCACGTGGCTACTGTCCATTCACCCAGGATGATAGTCTACCCGTCCATTTCACCCAGAAAACGTTCCATTTTGGCTATATAACCCATTTTCTGTTCAAGAAATAGATCTAAAGAAGAAACACAACATTTTCCAGCGTAGCTTGATAGGGTTTGGTTCTTTTCTATATTTTGTAAACTCAAAGAATAAAAATGAGGTCAAAGATCAGTTTTGCTTGGATATCTACAAATTGCATATCTTTGTTAATATTCGCAAAGTGCAAACTGTCTGTCCTGCAAACGACCTCTTGTCACCTAGTATGCTTTTATTGAAGTGTAGAAGTATTTCTCATGTCACCAAAAAAGGCACCCCCCCCCCCCCCCGAGTAACCTATGAACATATTTGAAAGATACGAATTGTTCGGTTAAATTACCTGTCTAGGACTTCCGTCTAACTATATTAGAAATCAAGATTCAAGATAATTTCTTTAATAAAAATAAAAGCAAATTGTATTCGGTTAAAACCCCAACTTTCTTTAAAAAACCAAAACCATCGGTACATAGTATCACTGTGTCAGTAAGTTTTTTCAAAGAAATATACATACCGAATACCCACCACACCAGACAAAAATTCCTAGGCTCGGATCTCTATTCAACAAACGGATGTTCCCTGTTTTCATCTGGAAAAAGTATTAAATGAAGGAAGCGGTTTTGGCATTCATTATCACAACAATGAAATGACACTCGCGCAGATTAAGGAGGCGGTGTGCTTTTAATTTAAATATGGAGTTTTCGATAATGTATCAATCGATATCCAAGCATATAATATGAGAACCCATTCTACTCACCTTTGAGGTATATATCTCAAGTTCTTCACAATCCCTGGTCCTTTTATGGTCTTGATCTTTGTATAATGGGGTTATTCGCTGCAAAAAAAAGATTCAAGCCCATGATTGGTTAGACTTTTTTGTTTTTTGGTAAATCCAAAATGTATTAAAAAATAACTAGATTACAAAGCAAAATGCAGAGCAAGAAAAGAGGTCAGAAAAGCCCCAAATACTTAGCCATCATTTGAAACGAAAATAAGATACATTAGGTAATTCAATAGAATTCAAGAAATCTGGTCTGCCAAGATAATTTTTTCTCTCTGCCTTAGGAAGAGTACACCCGCTCTTAGCCATTTTGTCCGCAGCAAAATTTGTCTCTCTATAAGAGTGGTCAAAACGAATAGCTTCATAGTGAGATGTGATTTCACTCCAACGTTGCAACAAAGTCCAAGGCAGGTTCGAATTCGAAAAAGCAGCAACAGCTCCCAGAGAATCCGAACGGATACATACTTTTGTGTACCCCCATTGCAGCGCCCACTCCAACCCAAATAATATACCAGAAATTTCCGCCATATTGTTTTTCATTGTGCCCAAACCAATACTCATCGCCCCAATCACGTTAGCCTGGTGGTCACGCGCCACAGCACCTGCCCCAGCCATGCCTGGGTTCCCTCTAGCCGCTCCGTCGCATCATATCATTAGTTCTCCCACCTCTGGAGGCACCCAAGTACACTCAACCGGCAGAAGAAGCTTCACCTGCCTATGTCTCACCTTGAAGAAATCCATAATCTTCAAATCCTCCACCGAGTTAAACATGTAGCCTTTGAGTCGCACTGAATATTATTAGATTTGATTAAACACAGTTGTCTTAAAAAACCCCCAGCTAACCTTTGTGTTTTAAAAAACAAAGCGGTTACGAGTTTGCCACAACTCCGAACGGACTACAAGAATAGCCAGTAGCCACAGTTCTTTAAACATGTCGCTTCTCCCACGAACCGCTTTATAGGTTGTAGCTAAGTTCCTATGAGACTGAACTCCAAATATATCCGCTATCCAGCTCCAAGCCATCTCGGAAAACCTGCAATGCCAGAGAAAGTGGTCCAACGATTCCTCTGCAGTATTACACAAACATCAATTATTTACCACCTGAATTTTAAACCTGTCGCGGACTTGATCAAGGGTAGCGCAAGCTCTTCTTAAAATCTTCCAATTCCTAGCTGCCAATGCCGGATGCACCGAGTTCCTCCACAGTAAATTTGTGCACTCGAGCCTGGGAAATTTCTTACGAATAAGCGATTTGGCAGCTTTGACTGTGAACTTCCCTGAAGTAGAAGGTCTCCAAATCTGACGGTCTTCACCATTCAAAATGAAAGGTAAGTCCATCTCTTCAATGCCCGCCGCCAACAATTTGTGGCGATACTCATCAGTTAGATTCCAAGACCCATTGACTATGATATCACTCACCAAGACAGCACGATTGAGAGAAAAGTCTTCAAGAATATTGGCGATAGCCATATCACCAACCCAAACGTCATAAAAAAGCGTAGTATCCCGACCATCCCCAATTAAGATTTTAGTGTTATCTTCAACTAAAGAGTACACCCATTTTATTCCAGGGAGAATGGATGATTTAACATAGATCACCAATTCACCATTTCTCTTAAACAATCTAGCATGCAAGAACCGCGCCCAAACTTTTTTAGAGTTACGAATTTTCCACCAAAGACTCATGAGATGAGCTTTATTCATTACGCCCAGCTGCGTTAAACCCAAACCACCTTCGTCAAGAGGAGCACAAATTTTGTCATAAGCAACAACAAAAGATCTACTCACCTTCGAATCACCCGACCAAAGGAAATTTCGAATAGCAATTTCGCATTCATGGACAAACTTGCGTGGCCATTTATAGACATCCATGTTATGGATAGAGTAACTCGCAATCACTGTTTTAACCAGCACAACTCTATCTTGAAACGATAGTAATCGACCTTTCCAGCCCACAAATTGCTCTTTAATCTTCTCAACAATGTTCGCAACGTGATGATACCGGACAGCTCCTGGCATCACCTTAACACCAAGATATCTATCAGGAAACGAAGCAATAGGCATCCCTAAGAAATTAGAAATTCTCGCTCTCCTACTTAAAGAACCACCACCAAAATACATCTTGCTCTTCTCCCTACTCACCACCTGACCAGAAGCACGTTGATACAGACTTAATAAGTCTACCAAATTTCTTAAGCTCTTCATATTTCCTTTACAGAAAATCATGACATCATTCGAAAAAAATAAGTGAGTAGGAGCCACACCTTTTCGTCTAACCATATGAGTCGTCTTACCACCCCGAAAGAGCTTTGAAATGTTTCTGCTTAAGACGTCTTCAATCAACACAAAAATCAGGGGAGACAAAGGGTCCCCCTGACGAAGTCCTCTACCAATGCCGAAGAAACCCTCCGGATTACCGTTGACCAAAACCGAGATTCTAGCTGAACTTAGAATTTGTAAAATCCAGCGACCCCAACTATCCGAAAAACCATATCTTCTGAAAACCTCCAAGATAAACGACCAACTCACAGTATCAAACGCTTGAGTAATGTCAAGCTTTAGACCCACATTACCATACCTGCGTCTGGTTTGAGTTTCATTGACCATCTCCGAAGCAAGGCTAATATTTTCATGAATATTACTACCTTTCATAAAAGCCACTTGCTCCTCCGAAATTAACTTGTCAAGCACACTACCAAGTCTAGTCGCAATAATCTTAGTGAAGATCTTAAAAAAGAAATTACTAAAACCAATAGGTCTGAAGTTACGCAGAGTATTCGCACCTTGTTCCTTAGGCAACAACATTAGAAGGCTCGAATTCACACCATGCGGAATAAATTGATTTGTCCAACAAAACAAAATTGCCTTCTCCAAGTCTTCACGAATAATTTCCCAACAATGCCTATAGAAGAAACCCGCAAAGCCATCCGGGCCAGGCGCGCTATCAGCACCTAAATCAAAAACTGCCTTATGAATCTCTTCGTAAGAGGGTAACTGATCCATAGTAACACCCTCCTCCTCCGAGATTCTAGGATGATCAATATCAAAAAGAGCTTCCACGGGAATCGAATCATCGCCATTGAACTTATCCTCATAAAAGCTGACAATAAGGTCCCTAATCTTGTCACAGTTAGTTACCATCTCGCCATTCCCATCCACCAACTCTGAAATAGTGTTATTACTCCTTCGAATACGAATCGTATTATGAAAGAAACTAGTGTTACTAGCCCCTTCCACCAGCAAATTATTTCTAGACTTTTGCTTCAACATCGTAGCCAGTTGCATACGAATATCATTAACTTCAACCGCCGCTCTCCGCATCGAATTTAAATTATCCACATCCGAGGGGTCTTCATCGGTTAACCTCAAAGAACTCTCAAGTCTTAGCTGAGCCTGCTTCAACCTGACATTTACATTACCAAAAACGTCTTGATTCCAGAGCTTCATATCCCTTTTCAGACGCTTCAACTTTTGAGGAAAAATAAAAGAAGGTAAACCCACAATAGGTTCCTTCCAACTATCCTGAACCATCCGCATAAAATCATTATGTCCAAACCACATCTTCTGCACCCTGAAAGGAGTGAAACGCGGTCTAGAGTTAACAAAAGGAAAACCAAAAAGTGGAGAATGGTCGGAAACTTCTCTAGGAAGAGCTTTACACCGCCAATTCTCAAACTGTTTTAACCAATACTCATTAATCACCGCACGATCAAGCCTACAGATAATCCTTCTAACGCCCGACCTCCTATTAGTCCAAGTGAACTTGGTACCCAAAGACTCAGCCTCAAAAAGACCATTATCATCCAACCAGTCACTGAATTCATTCACAACAGAAGTTCTAGGAATCCCCCCCCCCCCCCCCCCCCCCCCCACCCCCCCCTTCTTCTCATTCCTAACACTGATTATAGTCACCGATGGCTAACCAAGGGACTCTTTGGTCACCCATACCTAACTGATTCCATAACAACCTTCTAGTAACCTGAATCGAACTAGCATGAACAAACGAAATATGCACACCATTCACACTAACTGTTATGGCCTGATTAGAACAATTCAACACCACTGGATCCCCAACATTCAAAGACCACATAACCCACAAGTTCCCAATACGAGTATCAGTAGAATTATGAATAATAGTATTGTTAAAACCAGGAATAGAAAACTTACGAACGGCCCTGGAAAAGGTTGAAACCCTTGGTTCCGCAATACCAATTACATCTGGATTGAAAACTTTAACTAACTCACGCAACCTGCATTGTGCTTCATCACGCACAATCCCATTGATGTTCCAGAAGAGAACTTTCATTGGGAAACTTTATTTGTGTTGTTTGACTTAACTCTCTGTGAGCTCCTTGGGACCTGCATAGCTGAAGGGTTACGAGCCACGATAACTGTCTTTTTACCCGTCCCCGTACCAGTAACACTTTCTAAGTTATGAGTTAACCCATGTTGAGGGTGTGCTTGGAGAGAGTCGTTATTAGCAACCACGCTATTCCCTGCCATTACCAGCTCATTCAAAACCTCAAAACGATTAGGCGACACCACACATTCACGGATATATAGCGAATCAGTTAAGGGAGTGTCGGAAGAAATAGTACCAATCTTATTAAGTATTGAATTCCTACTCTCCCCCGCTTCGGAATTCATACTTAACTCAGTTCTAGGCAATCCCTCCGTTGCACTAGAGACTGAAACTCCATTCGCTTCTGCACTTTGTCTAGTTCTAGCCAATTCGACATAGGCAGAGCAAAAAACAGCTTCAAATTTTGCTATTTCAACCTGCCATTGTTTAGCTATAGTACCTTGAACAGTACCCGATTCAAGCTCACCTTCCTCTTTCCCATTATCTACGTCTATAGCAGCAGTACCACTATGCATTTCATTCACGTTACTCGGCTGAGCAACTTCAGGAATTACCGGAATCTCAGGAGCGAATTTTCCTTTCCTTCTTCTTGCATCTCGCCATTCCGGTCCTCCTTGATTGTTACTCCCTCTATTAACTTGAGAAGTAGAAGCTCCATCACCCTTGAGCGATACTGCTGTATTCAGATGTTGAGTAGTATCTACAGTATTCTTATTCTTTTTCCTACATTCATGAGCCTGATGCCCTAAAATCTTACACTTAGTGCAAAATTTAGGTTTCTTCTGGATTTCTATAGGCTTCCAGAAATCAGCACCACCAACCGTAACATGAATTCCATCCATGTCGAGTTCAGCAAAATTAATGTCTATAAGAACTGAAGCATAATATCCATACTCATGAGCCAATGTACGCTTGTCAACAACAATGGGGTTTCCCAGCGATTTTCCAAGCGCCAAAAGCATTTTCTCAGGCCAGTATTCAACCGGAAATCCTGGAAACTTAACCCAAACCGTGGCGTGAGAGGTTTTGTGCTTGTCTGCATCAAAACCAGGAAACCACTCCATTAGGTTTAGCTTTTGCTGCTCAAATAACCAAGCTTCAACGTTTAAGATCTTCTGTTTGTCTTCAATAGATTGCAGCTTGATGATGAAAAAACCCCTATTCATAGGTATAAATTGAACACGGTTCTGACCTAGGTTCCATTGTTGTTCAAAACTGTTTTTGACCTCCTGAAAATTAACTCCCTTGAAATCCAGCCGAACGATGAGACTGAATCTCCAAATGTCACACCCTTCCTCCCAAAACGATTCAGGTAATGCAACAGCAGGTTTACCGTTTCTCAGAGTGGGGTTTGGCAACGTTTTCAAATCAATCGTTGTTGATGGAAGATGTTTTTTACCCAAAAGTTTTTCAGCATATGTAAGAACTCGAATTTGAGGTGGATTAGTGGCCTCCTCCATCTCAAATCACCCAAAGTGGTGATTCAAGGTGGCCGCACACCGGGATTTATTTTTGGGAAAATGAAGACCTAAAATCGCCAGAGCGGGTTTTTTAGGAGAGAGAAAAAAGAAAGCGAAAAAAATTGGTATGCTGATGATGATCAGGTATGCATGATTGGTTAGACACTAAAATGGTTTATCTAGTGAAAAAGATGCTATTATCCGTTCATAGATAAAAACAAATCTAAACCAATGTTGTCGTTACCAATGCTTTGAAATTGGTCACGGCCTTAATAACTTTTATGCTCAAATCTTATTACCCAGTACTTATATTTGGCATAAATTTATGATTCAAGTATTCACCTTTTGTTTCTTGCATTTGCATGGAATGTAAAATCATGTAAGCATGCATTATGTATATGAAAATAAGAAGTTGTAATCCTGTAAGCAGTCAGATGAATTAATATCAAAGCTAAGCAATGTACCCAAATGCCTCGTGTCTCAATCACTCATACTACCACAGTCCCACCCACAAACAATCACCATTATCAAAGAATCAAACACCACAACAACATTCCCAAATAAGTGATGATTGTCTTTTTGTTAACCAAGATAAGAAAACTTGGCACCATTCAACTAAAAATTCGATAATCCCTTGTGCAAAATCTTAAATTACCCCAAACTGAAAGGTGTTTAACATGGGTACAACAACGTTCAACATGCACCTTTATTATGTATTTCGGTCGCAATAAACTGCATACTTATTTTTGAGCTAAAAGTTTCCTTCAGAAATACTGCCATTACTAGATTTGGCACGTCATATGGATGGGATACCATCTGTATCTCACAGACTACTTTGAAACTCGCCAACATTACTATTGCAATGAGCTTCACTCTGCAATATAAATATGTTTAGAGACATTAGATTAACAATGAACACTACTTTGTAGCAATTTTCTTTAAAACTCAACAATTTTTAATATTTAGACAACATACGTCATGTACTTTATTCCTTCATCTATAATTTTTTTAATTAACCGATAAAAAAAATACTTTAAAACTAGAAACATACAGAGCAATCACACCGCACCTTAATCACCACATAGTTCGACACTCTAATCAGTGAAAGGAAAAAAATACGAAAAATAATCAGTATAGATATAAACAAATAAAATGATATTATGAATCTGGTCAATAAATTGAAAGTGATATATATATAGTACTGATTGATTTTCAACAAAATCCTAAATATGAAAACCCTAACTTCTAAAAAGATTACAAAATCAAAAGCAAGAAAAATAGAATAAAGTTAGTGTTTTTTTAAATCTAAGCAAAACGAACCAGTTTAAACTCTAGATTCAAGCTTTTGTTAAGACATAGCTTTTCTTCATTGATCTTTCCATCTCTAGTAGAGGGAAACAGAAGCGTTCTAAGAAATAATCCTTCTTCATTTTCTCATAGTTCATAATACTGATCTTTTTTTCGATTTGCTCGTCTTCTGAAAAGCTTGGAATTGGAATCGATGAAACAAATAGTTTCTCCTCTTATTTTTCTCTCTACCTCTCCTTCCAAATCTATGAAACATGGAGTCGAAACATCACCCCACTTGTGAGCCGTAGTCTGGACTCTGGATCACGCCTAAACATCACCTCGTAGCCGTAGATTTATATATTGGGAGATAGCAATGGAAAACTATAATAAAATAAATTTATAAGTGCAATAATAATCCCGGCTTGATTGGGGTATACCCAGATTAATTGAGGTATACCCAATAAGATAAAATAGGGTGATTTTACTTCAATACCCTTGACTAATTAACTTAAAATTAAACCTTAAAATTAAAAACTTAAAAACTCTTAATCTTCTCTAATATCTCTGCTCTTCCCCTTCATCTTCTTCCATTTCTTCCATCAAACGAAAATCTTCAACATTGATTTTCCAAAAAAATGGTTGATCTACCGGCGAAAAGAAGACTCTAAGTGATGTCTAAACTCAAACCATGATGAGATCAAACATGAAACTCTAACTATACATGATGAGATCAAAAAACATAAATAACGAAAAATCAAAACGGAGCGAAAGTCGGCAAGGTTTTTTTTGTCGACCTTACCGACTAAAATATAGTCGGCAGGGTATAAGGTTGAATACCGTGCCGACTTTTCATCTCTGAAATCAGTAGTTACAGGGTCAGCACAATATTCAACCTTATACCCTGCCGACTATATTTTAGTCGGCACGATATTCATCCTTATACCTATTATAGTCGGCAGGTTATGAAATTAATACCTTGCCGACTAATCATGCATTTGTAACACCTCTCTGTATGTCAAAAATCCTATAGTCAGCAGGGTATTTTTTTATCGACCTTGCCGACTATAAAGTAGCCGGCAAGGTAAGAAATCAATAAGATTCCGACTAGTGAAGCACTTACAACAGTCTCGTGTGTGTCAAAAATAATAAAGTCGGCATCTTCTTCATTCACCGACCTTGCCGGCCATAAGTTGTCGGCATGTTCTTCATCCGAAGACCTTGTCGGCCAGATATAGTCGGCATGTTCTTCATCCGTCGACCCTGCCGATTTTTCATACTTTCAGAACTGAAAGTGTTGATTTCTGATCTAATTTTGAGTATGATTTCATACAACAGCTTTGCAATCCCCTTTTTAGAAGTGTTTGGGTAGTGTGCTTTCATTTCCGTTGTAAAAGATTTTCTCAAAACATTTTTTTTTTCCTCAAAAAGCTTCCCAATTAAGTTCAATCAAAAACAAAATTTCATTTCATAATTTTTAATCCACTCAATTAATCAATCTAAACTCAATTAATTAAGCTAATCATATTTTTTAGTGTTAATTAAACAAGGGTATGTTAGCCATTTAGAAAAATATATTGCTAAAGGATGGCTTCTTTTACTTCAAAATGATCCTATTTTATCTTATTGGGTATACCCAAATTAATCTGGATATACCCCAATCAAGCCAAGATAATAATAGTCTTGAAACGAAAATATATAGGTGCATGAAAGAGTCACAATAATAAGACGTGTGACAGCAAGTATGAACTCGCACCTCTCACTCGTTAGATAGGATACTTAGAGATACACATCTTTGAGATCCGGGTTTAATGTGATTTCATAATATCTCAGATATTCAATTTAGATTTAGGCCAAACATAATTCTCATTATTTGGAGTTAGACCCTTCAATATTATATCTCTCTCCGTTATTATCTCTCTGAATCTGCTTGATCTCTTATCCATTTTTTACTCCAGCAACTTCTAAAAATTGATACAAAGTAAAAGTTTAAATCCATGAGATTGATATTGATATATATATATATATATATATATTGTTAAAATCCACTTGGTTTATTGATAATAAGGTCATCGAAGAACATCCTTTTAAAAAAATTTATTTGATAGGAATTATCAAGGAGAAATAAAAATAGAAAGTAGCAGAGGTATAACAGCATGCACCCGGAGATCAATGCCAATAACAAAGTTTTGGAATCTTCACCATTTTTTTACAACAACATCACTAACACTTCATGAATCACCATTATGAGTTTATCCGTATCATTTTAACTCATGTCTCAAATACTAATGAACTCCTAAAGGAAGGAAATACTATGTGATTGTCCGATCGTCAAGAATGAAGATCATTGTCATTATGCGTTTTTCTCTTAATTCAATCATGAGGATAACAAAAAAAAAAAACTGGGATTTTTGTATATATCTTGTTCTGTCCAATTTCCCAAGGAGTAGTATATAATCAAAAAGGCAAAGTATCATTTGAAGGATTGAATGCAAATTACTCAAAATATGTAAGGATACAGAAACTAAATCGAATATGTGGAATATCACTAAATTACGTAAGTTCCGGATCTCAAAGATGCGCATTTGTAGATATCTTATCTAATGGGTGAAAGGTGCGAGTTCATACTTATTGTCACGCGCGCATCCGCGTGACCGCACGACTCATAAGATAAATTTAGTGGATAATGTACCGAGATTTCAAGGACGTGGTCAGCATATCATGCAAACGAATTGTGTGAGACCATATTGCGACCCGGAATAACTGGCATACCATATTGATACTATTATCAGTTCAAAGTTATGTATCTCACTTGTCATTACAGTGGTATGTCAAACTGTGCGAGGAAATATAGCAATGCAAAAAAACTCTCTCTTTGACTTTGGCCGGGCGATTTTGACCTTAGTCAGAGAGATTAGATTTACACAGCTTTTTCCATGAATCCAGTTCCCCTACAACCAAATCCTGGTATTAATGCTGAATCCGATCTTTTCCCCCATCTAACCCCCCTCTCCAATCATCAACCTCCACCCCCTTATGGAAATATGGAATCTCCTATACCCAATTGGAGTGGTGTAGCCAGTCGATCTAAACAGATCCCATCTAGCTCGTCAGAAGGATTGAGTTATCGGCCTTCTGCAATGATCGATGGAATAACAGTAGCGGCGATCAAGGACAACGATATTGCTAACCACATGGAGGATTATGAAAAGCTTGTAGTAGGAGGGTTTGTGGGACGCAAATTTCCATTCAACTATGTCAAAAATTCACTGGAAAAAGCTTGGAGAATTAAAGGTAATCTGTCTATGACTCTTAATGGTGAGAAAGCTTTCATTCTCAAATTTTCACTTGATGAAGATCGATTAAAAGCACTAGACTTTGGACCAGTTTTTATCTCTGGAAGCCCTATATTTGTACGACCTTGGATTCCTTTTATAGAAGAAGAACTAGAATCCATCCAATCTATCCCAATTTGGATGACAATCAGAGGAGTCCCCCTCCATGCTTTTAACCCGGAAGGGCTTAGTGTAATCGCAAGTGTTATTGGTAAACCCATACTCTTGGATGGCCCGACTGCTGCATGCACTAGAATGAAATATGCAAGAGTATGTGTGGAGATCAACCCAAAGACTGATCTTAAGAAGACAATCCCAGTTGTTTTTGAGAATGGGAAGAAGTGCACTGTTATGGTGGATTATGTGTGGAAACCACCACAGTGTTCTGTGTGTTCGAAATTTTGCCACAACGAAAATAAGTGCCCCAAAAAAGTGATAGTCACACCTCCTACTGTGAAATACACTCCAATAATAAAAGAGAAGGTCGCTGCTGCTCCTCCGGGTCAACAAGATGCTGTCTTGCAGGCGGTTACTAGCTCTGAGAAGGATTGGTCCATTGTATCTCACAAAAGAAAGCTAATGAAGACGGGAAGCTTCTCAACATCTAAGGAAAGTGTGTTGGCAGCTCAGGATTCACCAATGTACCCTCCTGGGTTTGATCCGGATAGGAATTTTGTGGTTCCTGGGATGCTTCATGCACTACAAAACTTCTTCACACCTCTTCTAGAGGATATTGTTATTGAAGAGGTGGTACAAGCCTCATAAACTGACCAAGATACGCAAGCAATCAATACAAGTGGGGGCAGCAAGTCTCCTCCGGGAAAGGATGGTTTTGAAAAGATAAGAGATATTTTCAAGAACAGCTCTCAAGGCACCACAAGCAAAAATTCGAATAGTTCTTTCATGGGAGTTAGAGGAACTGACCTTAAGAAAGCAGGTCGGGTTAGACAGTCCCCTTCAAGACTTGTCATCCATGATTAATCTAGGAGCATGGAATACGAGAGGGCTAAACGACCCTCTCAAGCAGGTGGAGGTAAGAAATCTTATTCGAAGTAATAATATTAAGATTTGTGGTTTGGTTGAGACTAGGGTGCAGGCTAGTAATAAAGACACTGTTAGGAGTAATATCCAACCAACGTGGTCTTATTTAGATAATTACTACCATCATCATCTTGGGCGGGTTTGGCTTATGTGGGATCCAAGTTGGGCCAGAGTTCACCATTTATTCAGCTCTGACCAATTTATCTTTGCAAGAGTCTCAATTCAGAATGGCCCTTGGGTTATTGTAACTATTGTTTACGGGCACAATGCTGAGGATAAAAGGGAAGATCTTTGGAACTCTATCTCCAGATTTTCTAACTCTAATACCCTTCCGTGGTGCCTTCTAGGAGATTTTAATGCTTGTATTTATGCTCATGAAAAAACTGGGGGGGTTAATTTTACGCCTGACTCTCTTAGTAGCTTCCAAGGGTGCCTTCAAGATGCTCAAATTTTTGATTGCCCTTTTGTGGGTTGCTTCTACACTTGGTCCAACAAACAAGATGCTCCTTCAAGAATTACTTGTAAACTGGACAGAGTTCTCATCAAACTCCAATGGCTGGATCTATTTCCGGACTCTTCTACGGATTTTCTGACATGTGGTATTTCTGACCATTCTCCAATGATTTTAAGTGTCTTTCATGGCAGAGGTACGGGCCCAAGGCCTTTAGATACTTCAACACTTGGGCCGAGGAGGGTGATTTCTTACTTATTGTGGCTCAGGCTTGGAACTTGGAGGTGCAAGGAACTCCAATGTATCGTTTTGTGTCCAAATTAAAGAATGTTAAGAAATTTTTTATAGCTTGGAGGAAGAGTAGATTTACTAATTTTAGTGCTCAAGTGGAGGAAGCTAAATATCATCTTTATGTGATCCAAAAATTCCTACAGGTGACTCCTTCTTGTCCTGTAACTATCTCTAATGAGAGGGATGCAGTCCATGACTATGCAAAGAAGGTGCGTTATGAGGATTCGATGAAGAAGCATCAGTCAAGGGTTCAATGGCTGAAGCTGGGTGACAACAATACTCCTTTTTTCCACAAGTCTATTGTGGAGAGAAGAGCTAGGAACCGAATCCTGGCCCTTTACGACTTGGAAGGCAATAAACTCACTTCTGATACTGATATTGCTAGGGAATGTATCTCTTTCTACACTGATTTATTTGGCCATCACTCTGCTACCCCTTTTGATTCTTCGGCTTGGGGCCAAATTGAGCTGAGAAACAATATCTCTTTGAAGGAGGCTAATTGTTTGTCGAGACCTGTTACTTCAGATGAAATTATCTTGGCCTTATCTTCCATTGACTCAGACAAGGCTCCGGGCCCGGATGAATTCTCCTCTCACTTTTTTAAGCACAGTTGGCGTATCATTGGCCATGACTTCATAAAGGCAGTCAAGAGTTGTTTTTCAAGTGCTAAACTTCTATGTGAGGTAAATTCTACTCTAATTTCTATGATTCCTAAAATTACGAATGCAACAACCTTAAATGATTTTAGGCCGATTGCCTGCTGTAATGTTATGTACAAATGTATTACCAAGATTCTTATAATTAGGCTTAAGAATGTGGTAAATAATGTCGTCAGTCCTTGCCAGTCTGCCTTTATTTCAGGGCGTTCCATTCAAGACAATATCATGTTAGCCCACGAGTTGCTGAGGAACTATCACAGAAACAATGAGAACCCCAAGTGTGCGCTTAAGATTGACTTAAGGAAAGCGTATGACTGCATCAGGTGGGATGATTTGATTATCACACACTCAGAAGTTTGGTATCCCCCAGAAATTTATCGATTGGATTTGCATGTGTATCACTGAGCCAAAATTCTCTATAATGGTTAATGGGACTGCGTATGGCTATATTGAGGGGAAGAGGGGTATTAGGCAGGGTTTTACTTTGTCGCCGTATCTTTTTTTTCTTGTCATGTAAGTCTTTAACTGGATTATGCTAAGGCAGGTCCATCTGGGGTACTTCTCTCTTCACCCAAGATGCAAAGATCCAATTATTACGCATCTTTGTTTTGCAGATGACCTATTGGTCTTCATGAAGGGAGATGTTCAATCAGCCATGTCCCTGGCTAACACTCTCAACACCTTCTCCAATAGGACTGGATTGGTTGTGAATAATTCGAAGAGCAACATATTTATATCCTCAGTCGATGAAACTTCGGCAATCAGCATTAAAGCAGTTTTAGGTTTTGAAGTCGGTACTTTGCCAATCAGGTACCTTGGTCTTCCTCTTTTATCTACAAGGCTCGCGCATGATGACTTCTCGCCTCTTTTAGTCCACATATTAGCAAGAATCAAATCGTGGAAGGCTAGAACTCTGTCTTTTGCAGGTAGGGTTCTCCTTATCAAAATTATTTTGAGCAGCATGTTAATCTTCTGGCTTTCTTGTTTTGTTCTCCCCAAGAAGACTGTCAATATCATCAACTCCATCTTTCGAAAGTTCCTCTGGTCTGGAATTGAGCTTGTTTATAAGAAGCCGGCGGTTAAGTGGTCAATTGCTTGTCTTTCGTTTAGTGAAGGAGGTCTGGGCATCAGGTGTATCGAAACGACCAATACAGCTTCAAACCTTCATCACATCTGGGATATTGTGTCTAATAAGCAAACTATCTGGGTTGAATGGGTCAATAAGAACTTGATAAAAGATAAGGACTTTTGGCACCTAAAAACTCCCTCGGATTGTTCTTGGTGTTGGAGGCGCATTATAGATCATAGAGGTGTGGCTAGCTCTTTTGTTTTACACCTGATTGGTAATGGAGAGAACACCAAACTTTGGAAGGACAACTGGCTCCCTCAAGGTAACCTTCTAAGTATTTTTCCTACCCACCTTAAGTATGATTCCTTACACCATTTGGAAGCCCCTGTGAGTAACTTGCTGTGTAATGGGGCTTGGAGTATAACTCCCAATCTGATGAATGTTATAGGAGACCACTACGTTAACATTCTTAATGTCAAAACTGACCACTTGCTTGAGGATATAGTTGTGTGGACAGCAGGGAACTCTGGAGAATTTAAGCTGAGAGATACCTATAATGCTCTGAGAGGTCATATCCCTAAGGTTCAATGGAAGTCTCTAGTGTGGTTCTCTCATTGCATCCCGAAACATTGTTTTATTGTTTGGGTTTCTCTTCATATAGGTTTAAAGACAAGATTTAAACTCCTCTCTTGGGGTATGGAAGTAGACCCTGTGTGTGTTCTATGTAATCATATGCTAGAGGATGACTTTCATTTACTGTTTAAATGTTCTTACTCGGTGGCTGTTTGGGGAAGACTATACCACCTTCTGGGTTTACAAGCTTCTATACAATCTAATTGGGAGGCTCAGATTCGTTGGTGTGTGAATCATATCTCAGGTAATAAGTCTATCGGCATCTTGAGAAAACTGGCCTTTAATGCCTGTATTTACCATATATGGAGTGAAAGGAACCGAAGGATCTTCTCCCAAAATTGTCTATCTACTGAGGTGTTGTTGCATCTCATTTGTGCTGATGTCAGGATTAAGTTGTCCTCCTTCGATACTTGTACGACGGATACCAGTGATCATAGAAGACTTGCTGCCAATTGGGGATTTAGGCCAAGCTTTATTGTTCCCAAGAAAATTTCTATTACGTGGAGAAAAACGGAAACGGGGGAGGTAGCAATTAATATGGATGGAGCCTTAAATGGGAACGTCGCGGGCTTTCGATCCATTATCAGGGATGAAGCAGGAGAACCTACTGGTGCAGTGACTGGCATCTCTTCACCGGGTTCTATTACCTTACATGAGTTTCAAGGGGTTGAAGCAGGCTTAAAACTTGCTATCAAGAATGGGTGTAGGAAAGTTTCTTTATGGTCGGATTCCAAGGCTGTGGTTTCTCACTTATCCAAGGACAACCCTAAGCCTCCCTGGTCTTGCCATCATGTATGAGAGTCGATTAGAAGACTCCGAAGTCAGTTCGAGTATTGTAATGCAGAGAACACTTTGCGGGAAGCCAACAGAGCGGCTGACCTTATTGCTAGTTATCTTCCTAGTGGAGAGTTTGTGGAGATTATTTCCAGCTCTTTTGCTGAGGATTTGAAGAAGATCATCCAAGAGGATGCTGAGGGTAAAATCTATAATAGGAACGGCTGAGTAGTGTGGTGTTCACCCTGTGTCTTGTGTGGGTTTTTTTTGTTCTTGTTTCTGGTTTTGTTGGTGGTTCTGTTTTCCTTTTCTTCTCTTTTGTTGGTTGGGTTCTCCTTAACCCCCTCACCTTTCCAACAAAAATAAGAAAAAGAAATATAGCAATGCGCTATAACTTGTATGTCCATTACAGGTTGCACGGCTTACTAATTATTGGAAAAATCGTCAACATCCCCTCCAATCATAGCTTTGTGTTCCTGGAAAATCCTAATTAATGTTAGGGAAAAAAAAAGAATTGCCAAAAGAATCATCGTAAACTGGTTGATACACAACCTGAAAAACATCAATTGATCGTATTGACTGATAAGTATTAGGGGACCTTTTCCTAAGCTGCTATACATATTGTACCCAATATTTTTTTCCTTATTGTACCCAATAGTTACCATAGGCAGATGAACCCCAAAATTTCCAGCCTTATGTAATCCTATCACGGATATTTTGGCCACAGAACTTGAGAAAAACAAAGAACCAATCAAATGATATAAACATAACCGTAAATTAAAAAATAGAAGAAGTTCATAGGAGAAGACAAAATTTACCTAAAATCGAATTACGGGTGATTGGGAAAAGCAATACTCTCCGTGGATGTTGTATTAGGGGATTAACGAAAAACGGAAAAGGTTTTATGAGCTTAAAGTCTCTGAGGTGAGCTTTTGTGGATGTAGCGATGGATTTCAAAGGAATAGAGGTTTATAGTGGGGTTGATCGGAGATGGCATTTTGACAAAATGAGAGAGCTAGGGTTTGCAAGGAAGGGCTACAGAAATCTTTGTTGATGTTGAGATCATGGATGGTGTTCCCTTAGAGATTATTATTGACGCTGATACCACGGTTGAAGTTGCTTCAAAGACCGAAAAGGATAGAACTATGATTATAGACATAGTAGTTGCTCCTCTATCCAGTGAGTCTTTTGGTGGGTTGAGCATCTCTAAGATGAAGGTATTCTTGGAGTTCAACATGAATTCTACTGAATAGTATGATTTTACTGTGAACTGGATTCATCAGTGCGTCGACGATGTTGCGGTATATTGCGTCAGCAACCTTCATTCTGAGTGTGATCGGTGAAGAAAAGAAGTTCCTTAGTCTTGCAGGAGCTCGTGATGCAGAGAGATCTCGTTGATGAAGTTTCATGGAATCACATCAGGTTGCAATAGATTGTTATATGGATAACATTTATTGAAATAAAACCGATTTCTCCAGTAAGATCAAGTCCCCAACATATGTTGAAGGAATTCGTGCCATCCATGGGTGAATGATATTGCATCTGCTTCATAAGTCTTGTCATGTAGATAGTGAAGACTCAGCGATTGTATTTTAATTGCATTTTTATTGCGTTGGTGGTGAATCAGTATGTCATCATCGAGGTATTTATGCTGAAGCCAGAGGCGTCATTATCGAAGGTGTACTCTTTGATTGGGAGTACAATTTGAAGACTCCTTAGATGCTCTAGCGTTGAAGTGTCATATCCTTCGAGCTTTGAATGTCTTAGGCTTGATCATCTCGGCGCCGAGTATCTTCTGTTGATTCAGCATCCCTTTCGTTGCGGTAGTGGGATTCAACACTTGTGCAGATATCAAAGCTTTATGATTTGCTGGGACACATGGACACTCCTGCAAGGTCCTGGAGAAACGCCCGAAGTGTTCTTTTGCATGCTTGGACATCATCTCAGTAATGGATGTTTCGATGCTCAATTTGGAGAAATGTTAGATTCAACCACTTGGTAAAATTCTAATCCGATGAAGCTACCATTCATAACATCTTACGGAGTTGCTAGCAGAATTGAGTCCCCATGCTAGGATAGCATGTGAGGAAATAAATGACATCAACGTGAAGTGAATGACACTTGCCTGAGTGTGGAACCTCTTGACGAATATCTATGCATCTTTTGCAGGCTTTTTCTTCAACCTCGTCGAAGTTTGAAATTCCTCGAAGTACTCTGATGATGGAATGTCCGTCAAACCTTCTGGATCAGAACTTCCTTCGTTAGAGGAATGTGTAACCAAAGATGCTCCATAAGTATCCATATTTTCAGTGTGGACCTGCGCTCATCTGAAGGACGTGTCATATCCTGGATCTTCCTGATTATGCGAAACTTGGTTTCTGTCTAGGTTGGACTTATGTTTACTTTGAGAGTGATGTAGCCATGAGCATTTCCGAGCGCTCCTTCGAGGTCTTCTGATTGAGAAGGAGAATCAGTATCTTCTTGCCGAGCGATGCATGCGGATCCGATGGTTTTTACTGGAATGTTGTTGATGGTGGTCTCAACATCGATCAACGTTCTTCCAAATTCATTCCTTCTAAGATTGACTGTGCTAAGCAGTCCCCAGTCGTACATCTCTTGATCTGTGGCTGGAGGCTCAAGAAGTATTTTCGGGATGGACTTCTTGACACGATGTGGTTCAGTACTGTGAACATGTCTCCCCTTTGTGCCTTCGTAATTCACGTTTTTCTTGAACTGCTTCTTTGATAAGTTATCCGAAGAGTGTAAAGGTTCCGAATGGGAGAGGATTCTTGTGTACTCCTTCAGTACCCAGTTGAATATATTGTGGATCAACCTTATCTTTGAAAATGTGTTTCAAAACTGCGCAGTTGCTTTGTGGGATGATTGACGAACCTGTGGAAGCGGCAGTAACGAGGACTTTCCATGTCTGCTTCAGTTGGTTCTTTCTGTATATATGACAACTTGATTGCACCATCTTGGATCCATACATCCAGGAGTTCGATCACCTCTTCAATGGAAAAGGAAAGTCATGTGCTTCTTGATCAAGAACTCTTGTGCGTTGGTCAGAGGCTTATGCATCCTGATTATTCTTGCTTTGTGCTTTTGAAAGAGCTGAGGTATGCTTGCGCGGCAGTTTGGCTTCCCGTTTGCTCCTTTATGCAAAATTATTTGTGGAAGGCTGGAGGTTGTACTGCTTATTGATCAGACGCCTGCTTCCTCAAGTGTCTCGCGATTCTTCAGTCTTTGTAGATTTTGTTCTTTCCAACAAAGCAGGTGTAGTGGTTGCTGATCTCTTCGCGGATTCGTGGAGCTCTGAGAAAGTCTGGAACCGAAGGTTCTCTAGTAAATCTCTGTAGGCCGGGAGCATGCCGTTGATGATTAAGTCCACCAGTTGTTGCTCCGTGACGTTTGAATCATGTCTGTCCAAGGCTTGGACCCTGAACTTCTTCACATAATCGTTGGGGTTCTCACCTGTCTTCTGAGATATTCTCCCAAGATCAGAGAAAGTAACTTTCTCTGACATGAAGAAGTATTTCATGTAGAATGCATTGATCATTTCTTCCCAATTGTTGATGGTCCCTGATGCGATGTTGTTGTACCAGGTGTATGCTCTTCCTTTCAAAGAATTTGAGAATTCTTTGAGACGAACAACATGATTGTGTTCATGTTCTCCCAAGGCTTCGAGGAAGTGGGATATGTGCTCTCGAGCATTGCTAGTACCATCATATAGGGTAAAGGTTGGAGAGACGTGGCCTTTGGGAAGAGGGATCCTCTGTGTAGCCAAGGGATAAGGAGGTTGGTGACGATGGACATGTGATGTGTTTCCCTTTCCACGGTTCTCCAGAAGACGCTCCAGGTCTTCACGAGTGATGAAGTTTGATGACTTCTTTGTTGTTGAATCGCCTGCAGATTTGACGGTTTCGTCATCATCCACCGTATGAATTGGAATCACCTCAGGATCAGCATCTGAGGACTTTTCCTTTTATTTCCTTTTTTCTTGAGTCTTCTCTAACAATTTGTCCGTGAGAGTCTTCAGATAGTCCAATAATTTTCGTTGTGCTGCAGCCATGTCCGTCTGATTCTTCGCAAGAGTCTCTTATGTCTTGATGATATCAACCATGGTAGGTGGTGGATTTCCTATGATTTATTCGGGATGTCGGCCGAACAAAGGATGACCTTCCGCGTTGGCGTGAGGAGGAGTGATGTCACCACCATCAGTGTTAGTGGCCGGAACAGTTTCCGGGATGTCTTCATTGTTGCTAGTGCTAGCGATATTTGCGTTAGGATTTGTGACCGATCCTGACCTAAGACCAACCATTTTGTGAGAATCAGAGATTGCAACTGGGAGAATGATCTCCCACTGTGGTCGCCAATCTGTGGATGGGGAAAAACGATCTGCTAGTTTTTACGGGATTGAGGAGACGACCGGACGGAGGAGGTTCCTCGAACCAGGAAAAAAGATAATCCTCACACAGATGCACCGCTGCAAAGGGGGTGCTTAGATTCGAGAGATAAATCTGTAGTACTCCGGCCTAAATCGAGACAACGACCGTTCCAGAGTAAATTAGGTCACAAGAGAGGATGGTTTGATCTGTAGGAGGGAAGCTGAGAAATGTGTGGAATCGATGGTGATTCAAGGATTGTGGGTATGTGAATTCTGAATATGATAAGTTCTGAATGATTGAATTTAAACGATTGTGAAGAAATTTCTCAATTGATGAGTTTGATGATCTCGTGTTGTCGAAGAGACGTGAGATTCTTACTTTGAGTATTCTATGTATTCGTTCTGTTTTCGATTCTCTGCCTTCAATCTTGATTTAGGAACTCATTTATATTTCTGGAATTGTAGACACCATGATCCCATGAAGTGTGACAGTTAATGGAATCAAGGAGTGGAGAGGTGGAAATCGTGTTCGAAACCGGTTGTCTAACGTGTAAAGACTCGGTCAACCTTCCACCCACTACCTCGTGAATTCCTTCAACTGATTGCACGAATTGCTCACATTCCATCATGTGTTTGAACACACGTGCCGTAGACCACCAGACCAAAACCCTAAGTGATATCCCCCCAAGTGACACGATTGATCGTCTCGTGGTTTGTTAGTCAATTGATGACTTCTTGGTTTGATGGGACAATGAGTCCATGTAATCGCTGAGTCGAACAAGATGTTCTGAAACTCACGAATTGAACGTGTCATGAGACAGAGGTATAATTATTACGATGAAGTGAGCAAGTATTGCTCATTTGATGGATTGTTGAATATTGGTGGATTGTTGAACCAATATTCCTTAACTCGAGCAAATATTGATCATCTGAGCAAGTGTTGCTCTCGTGATGATTTGTTGAATATTTGACCGTCTGAGCATGTGTTTCTCATGAATGATTGGCAGTGTGCCAAGAATATTAATTAAAATGCTAGTCGTTGAACCTAGCATAATTAATAAAATTCATGACCATGAGGTCACCGTAGAATTATTAGTATTAATTCATGATCATGAGGTCGTCGTAGAATTATTAAGGTTAGAGTCTGGAAGCATGGTCCTTGAACTCAAAAACCCTAATTTGACTGATTGATGATCAATTCATGGTCAGAAGTTTTAACCATGGGACGAATGAGGAGCAGCTACATGAGACCGTGGATCAACCATGTAGTATCCATATGCTCACGTGAGCAAATATGATGAATTCACGAAGAGTTCATGATTTGTTGGGTGAAAGAATGATTAAATGCTGGTTCAATCATTATTCAAAATGCTCGTATGAGACTCAGGTGTGAAAACCTAATTAATTATGGGAGAGTGATGGACCGACCATAGAGTCATGGAGCCGACCATGGGTTGTCCTGTGACCGTCTGATGGTCACTTCATGAAAAATCCAAAGTGTTTGGAAGTTTTGGACATAATACCAGCAATTGTGCAAATTAGGTCAAAACTATGAAAATTGATGGGATTGGCCTCCGTGAGCCGAAGAGCTAATCTTGGTCGGTCAAGATAATGTGCTCGTGTCCCTAAGGTTTCCGCGTCTCAGTCTTGAGAATTTTGATATTTTCTGGTGCACGTTTGAGCGACCATTTGAGAAAACAAAATTAGAGTTTTTTGATAAAACCGTCAAAACTTCATCGGACGAGGGAAAATAATGAAAAGTGAGGGAATTATGAAGTGTGAACCGGTCACAGTGATCACGTGACCAACTTTTGGTCGCTTGAGCAACCCCCAAACCCTAATTAACGTCCTTTACTAGAATTGATGTAGAATTCTCATACGGACTCGGATTTTGATGGTCCGCCCCTTCATTCCATACGGAAAAGAATTTCCTACCTCCCAACGAGGGAGGTTTTAGGTTTTGAGCTCGTTCGGGAGTTGAAAAAAGCCCGAAAGTAAATTCAGGAAAGATTTAAGGGGCCGGTCCCACGATAAACCGAAGGAGTTTTGTTAAAATCAAGGAGTTTCCATGAGACGAAGGAAACACCATGAGACGATGGAAAATATTTATAAAATAAGGAATTGTGAGACTGGGACGCCGGTGGTCAAAGCACGGTCGGCCAGTTATGACCACGGTCCCGTGGTGTCTCTTCCTTAGTTTTACATATTTTGATGATTTTATGAAGGATTCATGAATTTTGAGAAATTTAATAAATTTAGAGAGTTTTCATGAATTGAAGGAGTTTCCATGAGTTCATGGTCTTTGAAAAATATCAAAATAATAAAATTCGGCCATGTGAGATCATGGAGGCGTGACCGACCGGTCATGGCCCAATCCCACGAATTTTAATAATTTTTTAAATAAGTTTTGGGTATTTTTTTATGATTTGAAGGAATTTTGAGAAAAAATATCATGAAATCAAGGAAAAATAAGATAATTAATAATGAAATAAATAAAACAGGGCGTGTGGGACCGGATAGGGCATGGCCGGCCGGCCAAGGCCCGGTCCCACGAGTTTTCATAATTTATTTTATTTTATTATTATTTTTGATGATTTAAAGGAATTTTTTGAGGAAAAATACCATGAAATCAAGGAGTTTTTCATGAAATTAGAGAAAAATAATAATAAAAAAATAATAAGGACCGTGAGGTGTGGGCCGGCTGGGACCAAGGCATGGCCGGTCGGCCAATAGTCACGCCCCACACACTCCTTAATTATTTTTTGACGGACTCATAGAAGTACCACGAATCCGAAGAATTTCCTCAAGACGGAGATTTGATCAAACGAGAGAATCAAATCATGAAAAATAATAAAAGTGTATTAAAAATATAGAGTTAGCGTGGAACTGACCATGACACGATGAGTTGATCGTGTGTCCGTTTCCCAGCGCCTTGGTTAAATATTTTTAATTATTTATTATTTTCTTCCCTATTTTCCATAGGTTCATCGTTTCGTCGTATTTTTGAAATACTCTTCCGTGCGGTAATTGTTAATGCATCAACGTTGAATACACTTGCACCATTTGAAACAGGGCTTACTCAGGGGTAGCTCCGATGCCCGACCGTTAATTATTCATTACCAATTCATGAAATTTGATGGAGAATAATTCATGAAACGAGTAATAAAATGGATAGATGTTTACTGTTAATTCATAGGATCAGCTGAAGATTCGACTATGAACTCAGAACGATGAGGTGATCATTGCCATTCCATGGGATCGTCGTTGATTCGACCATGGAATCAGAGCAATGATATTGCCATTCCGTGGGATCGTCGTTGATTCGACCACGGAATCGGAGCAATGATATTGCCATTCTGTGAGATCGTCATTGATTCAACCACGGAATCGGAGCAATGATATTGCCATTCTGTGGGATCATCGTTGATTCGACCACGAAATCGGAGCAATGATATTGCCATTCCGTGGGATCGTCGTTGATTCGACCACGGAATCGGAGCAATGATATTGCCATTCTGTTGGATCGTCGTTGATTCGACCACGGAATCGGAGCAATGATATTTCCATTCAGTGGGATCGTCGTTGATTCGACCACGGAATCGGAGCAATGATATTGCCATTCCGTGGGATCGTCATTGATTCTACCACGGAATCAGAGCAATGATATTGCCATTCCATGGGATCATCGTTGATTCGACCACGAAATCGGAGCAATGATATTTCCATTCCGTGGGATCGTCATTGATTCGACCACGGAATCAGAGCAATGATATTTCCATTCCGTGGGATCGTCGTTGATTCGACCATGGAATCGGAGCAATCTTATTGCCATTCCGTGGGATCGTCGTTGATTCGACCACGGAATCGGAGAAATGAATGGATAATTAACCTCATGGGTCTATGCCTAGCAGAATAAACTGACTACGATAGGAGCATTAATTATCCTGACATGACTTGCCGTTAAGCCATATCCTTTATATAGTCAGGTTAAACTCGTTGTTTGTTCCTGATGACGATATTGCCCCGTAGAGCCGTCCATCCCGTGATACTATATATAAATGACTGAAAGTATTCAGTATTCATGAGATTATGCCGTTGTCTAGACGTTGACTGCATATCTACATGTACTCTGAGAGAAAGCACTCTCCGTTGAGAATTCGATGAGAGACTCGTGTCTCAATACTCACATGCGATTGCTGAACCGACGGTCCGTACAATCACGAGTTTACGATTTTAGCCCTTGTTGAAAATCCACCATCTACAGGCAGGAACAATAATAACTGTCTAGAATGACATGATTTATGAAATTCGGTACTAGATAAGGATTCTCACCGTATGTCTTTCAATCCTTCCTCAGCCCCAAAAACAGCCTCTTGGTTGTCTCTCCTACTTGAAAATGCTGAAATGCTATCATAGGAAAAATACAATTCCTCCCCCTGGCGTATAAATAATCATCCAATGTGTTGGAATTTGTGGAAAAAAAAAAACCCTTTATGAAACCAATAGTTAACAGTTGACACTCATGATTTGCAAGTAGATTATACTCAGGGAAGAGTGCCTAAAATCATTCACACTATAGAAATGTCTATAATAGCAAGGGAGGATTAAGTAATGCAATATACCTCTAATAATTTCCCTTCTTGCGGAACTGCTCGTACCTGCAATACAAATATCCGGTAACCGTTTTAAAGATTCATTACTGAGTTCTAAAAGACCAGTAGAGCAGCATTATTAATTCAACACACCATCATTCTTCAATTCCATCTACAAACTATAAGATTTAATTCTTTCTCCTCTTTTCCGGTGCTACAAAATCAAAACTTCTCCAGCAACTCCTCTTGCATTCAAACTATCAACACAACCAGCACCATATCGACCTCGACTACCAGACCCATAACAACTCCACCTTCTCTGTAACTGTAGCTGCAACTTCCACCTAAATCAGCAACAACAGTACTCATAGCATCCAGCAACCAACTCAATTATCACTGCCAACTGCAATTTTTCTTCTCAAACCACCAATTTCATTCTTGACAGCACCTCCCATCTTATAATTCATCATACTCGAATCCATCGTCAAATCCAACCAATTCAGGATAACAAATTTGAAATCACAGCAACAATTACTAAAGCCCATTTCGAATCGAACCCTAGAAACATCACCCTTCACTTCCATATCCTCCATTATCTTCATTGACTCAACATAGATCCCATCAGATCTTCTTCATCTGATAACCCCAACCCTATTTCTAATTCATCAATTATAGTGACAAATACCATCATTTTCTTCGACTAATATATTCTCTGTCTATTAGAATCAAATAGAATCAAAGCTCGAGCATCATATTTTTATTTAAACTCAAAACCATTATCATCAATCTCACAATATATATTCATCTTCTTTTGCTCCCAATTCACCACTATAACTCTCAAGTTTTCTTCTTCTATAACCGCCACCACTACCATCACATCATCATCATTACTCCTTGATATTCAATAAAACCTGATGGATTGAAGTTAAATTTGAAGAACCCTAAATTAATTTTTATTTGTTGTTACACTCTATATCTCCACAGTTTCAAATTAGCCTTCCCACCACCACCGCTACCATCTCCTTCACTATCAGATAGTGATTTGTACCAATCACCAGCTAGAACAACGAGATTGAGACAAGATAGTTATAGATCTATACTTTAATCATGATTGAAGTTAGAAAAATCAATATGAAATCGACAAAGTTAGGTTTTCCGAAACCTTACAACTCGATTTGAAATCGAAAAACTATTATTCACTATCTGATAGTAGTGGCGGACGTGACGAAGGCGGTGATGTAGGTCGCAGTGGAGGCGATTGAGATGGTAATGGTGGTGGGAGTGATGGAGATAATGGTTGTTTGAGGGATGATTTTTTTTTTCTGTATTCGATAAAGTAAACAAGAACCAACGTTGGAGAGCAAGGTTAAAAGAGGAAATTAAAAAAATTATAATTGTGAATAAAATTTCAATTATGCCATCGAGGGTTGCACAGAAGAGAACAACATGTTTTAACTACAGGCGTAAAATGCTGGGAGGTCTGAAGGTTTCTGAAAACGTTTTGTTGGGAAGACGAAATACTCAATTGATTAATTACATTGAATGACTATTGAAAGAGGGTGGAACACTGTGTATTATGGGAGATAATTGAGGCCGTAGATTTATCTCTTCTAGAATGAAATCTGGACCCCCACTTAAATGAAAAAAAAGAACTGCAAGAGACGATTTATGAGCCTAGAAGACTATGAATAAAAGGATATGGACTGGGATTTACCTTCATTTCAAGGTGTAAAGAACCATGAAGTGGAAGGGCTATAACATCTTTATACAGAATCCTTTTTAAGCATCAGCTTCTGGTTGGTTGCTGGGTGTTATTTTAAATTCTTGTATTGTTATTTGAAAGTTTTGTAATTTTAAAAGTTTTCATTTAGTAAATTTAATTGAGCTTGAATTATTGATTTCATTAACCGTGCTGATATGATAATCTTGATCTGAATCCATATTGGTTTTGAAGGAAATTTTCTGACACTGGCATCACTAAGCTAACGTATTTCAACTTCCTAAGCAAATGATTTCACTTTTGGCAAAAATTAATTCAATAAGATTGCACTTTTGGCAAAAATAAAAATAAAATGAAAATGAAAGACGCCAGCAAATGTTATGGTTTCGGATAATGCACCCTGACTTATGTGTTTTACTCTACAATTGTTCGGTTTTCTTGCATAGGTTATAACTTCTCCATGTTCTACTCTTCTTATTGATAACAATTCTCCGGATTGATATGCGGTAAAGAATGAAAAATCAAACAATGTCATTACGATGACCATCACGAACGCTGGCAGATCAGCTTATTTATAATTTGTTCTTTATGAGTGTACAAAAATACCGGAGGTAGTATAAGCTGAAAGAACCGATCAAGACCGCACCAATTGGTCACCAGACTGCTCCACATAGAAAAGACAAAAGATTGTTATGCCATACGCCTACCAAAGAGGTTAAAGATTCTAAAGGCGACAATGGGAACCTATTGTCAAGTGTAAGAGATGGTCGGATTATATGAGCGACTTTGCAAGGTAAGTATATGGTCTTACAAATCATCTCAGAAACAAAAAATATGTACTCGATCATTGAAAGATGCATGACAATAAGGGGCTTCTATCTTTCCTCCCAAATTACATATTAGTCGGTTTTCAAATTTTTTTCTCTCCAAAAAAATACATAATGTGATTAAGCCGCATACTCCTTGACCATAAAAATCCATGCAATTTTTACGGCAAATGGCTTCCAAAGAGGCTGAAAATTTTGGAGGTGACCATATCCACTTATCTGTAAAAGAGACTTTGTAACATAATATGGTCTTACAAATCAAGAGATATGTTTCCAGAAGTAAAATTTCAATAGCATATATTCCAATTATTAAAAAAAAAGGTCCGGGAAAGTACATATTTTTTAGATCGGAAATGGGGATGGAAATAGAAAATCATGGAGGTGAACTCATTTTCTTAATTTAAGATATTAAACACGTACAAACTCCCATTAAATTATTTGTAGTGCATATTTTTCTGAATTTTATATGGCGACAACGCATATAAATTTAGAAAGCATTTCTTTTTTTTTTTTTTTGCTAGGAAAAGTAAATGATTCATTCAATGTTGAAAGGATTAGATGGCATTTCTGATTTAATGGAGCGTGTTAACAACATTAGTTGTTTACACGATAGAACAGAGTAAACAAAACAGGGAATATCCCTACGATATCTATGACCAATCCTAATTTAACATACATCGGACCAGAAGGAGTTGATAAATATTCCAGACACATTTTATACGATATATATTAAAAATAAACCAACACCAAGGACCATGCCGTTACGGCACGGGCTTGCATTATGATCGCTGTCGTATGCGTCAAAAATATAATTACACTTTCTTACTACTCAAAATATAAATATAGAAAGGGAAAGGGCAAGAAAGGATCGATCCCACAGAGAGGTCTAGGTTGTCAAGTTGTTTCGGTTTCCTATATAAAACACCGAGGGTTTTTCTGATTTTTATATACTAAAATAAAATAAAAGCAAAACAATAAAAAGTAAAGCACACAAGTCAAGGTAGTGAGAATATTGGTTAAGGATTCATCTTCATTCACAAATATGTTTTCTTCACAATAACTAGAATTGATATTTAATCTCAACTTTTATCAAAAGCCCTAGGATACCTTGATCGCAAGAATATCCTGCAAATCTCCTTTTGTCATCAACAAACACATTAAAAGATGCGAGTATGAGTTCTATCTAAGAGAACAACCTAACGTGTAAAAGCACTAATCAAGTTTAATTCCCTAGATGCATTAAGTTCTATGAAATCAGGCCAATCAAAGCAATCGAACGTGGAAAGCGCACTAATCCGATTTAACAAAGGTTATGGTTCACATATGATCATAAGAATATATCACTACAAACTATAACCATATTCATGCTACTTGTAATCAGGAATCTATCACTTTTACGTATAACAAACCCTAATCTAGCAATAGAGATGAAAACAAACTCAACCGATTCGCGACTCGATCAAACAAGTATTCAAATCATGTAACAATATAAACAGTAAATCATAATCGATAAAGTATTGAGACAAAACTAATTTATCATATCAAAGAATCATGCTTTGTGAAATCCAACTATTTCATAACCAATAATAAAACTCTAGCTCATGTTCATGGAGTTCATAACAAGAAGAAAGAGAAACCATATCATGTTGTAAACCCTAGAAACAAAAGTAGTAGATGATATCTATTATATGCCTAGGCTTCTCTATATATAGAGTTTTGTAACCCCCTCTTTAAGAAAACTAGGAAACCTAGAAAAAATAGGAAAGTGCACCTCCTCTTGAAATTGTGTCCCGTGCATAACACCTTGTGCAAAGTGGCTGCCAAAATCTGGCCAAAAACTCACGTCCAAGGCTGTACAAGCCGCACCCTTATTTGGTTGTGTAGAATAATTGGCTAAATAGCCTATTTGGCTCGCACTACAGCTGTAGAAGCCCAGCTCATGTCTAACCAGTCCAGTGGGCTTGCAAATCCATCCCATTCAAACTCTTCTCTTACTTCTCTCCGCCAAAGTCACCATTCATATTCTCTGCGTAAACTCGATAACTGCTAATGGCAACAACCTTCACTTCACAGCAGACTGTCCATGCTCATAGATCACCATACACTGCCATGCACGATCAATAATAGCAACGCCCGTGCATTCCATCTCAAGTTATCTTCTGATCCCATTCCATCATTACGAGACTCCAATCCGTACTTCTATTTTCGCAACACCCATCATCACGACACCACGGCATCTCTGTTTAATAGAGATCGGATACAGATTCCATTAATCGTTCAGTCTAGTCATTGTCTCATCATCGACCGCCGATAACCACCATTTCCAAGTTCCAACTCTCTGTTAATGGAAGCATCCATTACCATCCACTAGACTCAACACCGATACTCTAGCTTCCCTAGTTCGACTTCATTAGATCGAGCTCTTTCTCCATCTACGATCAACGAACATCCACAGTACCATTTTCATTACTGATATCACCAGCATCTTCACTGTCCCAGTAGCCATATCTTCACCACTCACCAGCTCATTTAGTTCCGTGTCATCACTGCCATTGGCAGAGAGTTTCGTCATCACCACAGCTCCGTCACCTGTTCGTCTTGGTTTCTAAAGTATCGCTTCGACCTTCACAATCAATCATCCTTCTAGACTGTACACAGCTGACCGAAATTTCATCGACTACCAGCAACTACATCTTCCTCGACTCCATTCTATGTTCTTTCAACAATATTGTATCTTCATTTCCTGGGTGTTCTCGACACAAATCCATCTCATCACAGGCACCAACATATCGTCATTCCCTGTAAATGCCAAGATCGAGTCTTATCTGGCTTTGAATCCCGTCACCTGTTATATTAATACCAAACTGCAGCGCATTTGCTTTTATTCGAACCCAGCCACAAAGCCTCAATCCCTATCTGTTCATGAATTTGGTTCCATGAAAATTAAGCCCAGCACCTGTAACCAGGCTGGTGTTAAGCCCATGAGTGCTTCAAGCTTTACTGTCAGTTTTGGAGAACTGACATGGTTAACTTCTTATTTCTCCCATAAGTTCTTCGTACAACATCGGAATGACTCCATTCTTGCGCCATTAGCTTCGTATTTTCGTCCTCTTCAAGGTGATACAAAGAAATTCCGAATTTGAGCGAGTTCCACTCCCTTTTGGTCAAGATAACCTCAAATACCTAAGAAACTCAAAAACAAACACAATCAAAGCATAATGATACAAAAACTTTCAAGAAAGCAAAGTATTTAAGTACCTAGCTAGTGAAAATAATGCACCTATCACATTACCTTTCGGTGTTTCATGAAGCGAGTGTTGTGTTGCATTAACTTTTGGTGTTTCATACAAAATGATGGAAGACTATTTAATTATATTACTGTTTAAACGGAAATCGAGTAAACATAAGAAATTTGTGATGGATATTTTCGTCAGGAACTTGTACCTTGGTAATACAATGGATGGAACGTGTCAATGAGAACTCGCAGCTTGGAATGAACACCATATCATTAGAGGTGTAAATTGGGATGGGGCAACAAGTTTATGGCACAACACAACACGTTAAAATTCAAGCACAACACGTGACCGGCCCAACATGGGCACGAAAAGTTTGTTTAATGTGTTGTGTTATGCCAGACAAATAGGCACATCAGCACGGCACAACATGCGACACGTGTTAGCATGTGGCACAACACGACATGCAAAGAAAGCACGCCACGTCATGCGTAAAATACTACACAATACATCACATTTGATGCATATTTCACAAAAGAATTATTGTTTTAGCCAATTTCTGACATTTTATTTTCGTTGTGCTAATTTATTTCTGTAATAATACATGTACTAACTAAAATATCTCAAAAATATTTATTTTGAAAAACATAAAACAAGTGTGCTAGCATAGCACGACACGTCACAACACGTTTATTTTTCTGGCACAGCCCAGCACAACACGCCATTTAGCACATCACATCACAACACGTCTGAATCTCTGGTACTACACAGCCCAGCACGCAGCACGCTAAGCAAGGGACTTCTTGGGCTGGGCTGGCTAAGCACGCAACATGCTAAGCACGTGACTTCGTGGCACGTGAATCTTTGCGAGGTCATCGTGGCAGAGAAAAAAAATCATAGCATGTGAGCACAACACGACACAACACGTGACCTGAATCAGGTCGTCGAACTTCTAGATGAGAATTTCTTTTTTTTTCCTTTTGGAGGAGATCAGGTGCGATACATAAACTCCATCATTTTTGTACATAAATTCCATCCTTTCCTCCTATCTTTTATTAGTCATGACTTATGCACTTGCCATTGTTTTACCACTGGTTTGTGCATTTCCTCCTATCTTTTAATGTTGTGTATTCTCAGTATCTGTACAGCTCCGACAATGAACAAACCCCTTCATTTTAAACTTATATGAAAGTCACAGTTTAGCTAATCCTGTAAGAGGTTATGAAGCCACTGCCAGTGTCTTTAATTTATAATATCAACCGCTTTGTACCATTTAGTTTCTTCAATTTTTTGATTTAATATAAAGTAACATTATGTGTTGTCCTAAATATAACCCTTATATAGAAATTGCAGAAGTGTTAATCTAGTTCTTTATAGACTCGTCAACAGCTAATGACTACATGCTCGCTTAGATGGTACACACTCAGGTTAGTTAAGTGTTTCTAGATACATATATGAAGTCCAGTTAACTGTTTCCGGTCATATATATGTTAGGTATATTACATGGTCATTTAATGAATCGTGTACCAGTGATGCTAGAGAAAGTGTAAGTACTTAATGAAAAAGCGGGGGTCTAACAACCACACTCAATATTTCGATTAGCAATTTGTATGGACAAACTACAATATATTTTTATGAGAATCAACTAGACAGTCAGACTCAATCAATAGAAAATTATATCAAAGAGTTTATATCTCTCTCACTTGATTTGATCTTTACTCAAGCAAATAGAAATCTGCGAGTCTTTATAAAATACAAGGAGATAACTTGGATGGTACCAAGACCAATATCCAAGTGTCAGTCAATTTAAATCAACAACCAAAAGGTCAGATATTCTAATTGATTGAACAACGCACAACCTGTATTATTATAATTATATAACAAATATAATGCGGAAAAAAAATAACACAAACATAAGAATTTTGTTAACGAGGAAACCGCAAATGCAGAAAACCCCGGGACCTAGTACATATTAAACATACACTGTATTAATCCACTACAGACACTAGCCTACTCCAAACTAACTTCGATATGGACTGTGTAGTTGAACCCCAATCAATCTCACACTGATCCAAGGTACAGTTATTCTCCTACGCCTATGATCCCAGCAGGATACTACGTACTTGATTCCCTTAGCTGATCTCACCCACAACTAAGAGTTGGTACGACCCAAAGTCGAATACTTTAATAAACAAATCTGTATCACACAGAAAAGTATGTGGTAATAGATAAATCCGTCTCCCACGAATATACCTACGAGTTTTGTTCCGTCTTTTGATAAATCAAGGTGAACAAGAACTAATTGATAAACCAGACTTATATTCCCGAAGAACAACTCAATATTATTAATCACCTCACAATAGTCTTAATCGACGCAGCGAGAAAATATATTGTAGAATCACAAACAATGAGACGAAGATGTTTGTGATTACTTTTTATCTTGCCTATCAGAGATAGAAATCTCAATCCAATTATTACAATTATACTCGTATGATAGAAACAACAAGATCAGATCACACAACTACAAGAAAAGTAATATCGGTCTGGATTCACAATCCCAATGAAGTCTTTAAGTCCATAATCTGGTTTAGAAGAAGAAACCAAAGGTTAAAAGAGAATCGACTCTAGCTTAGCACAACTTGTATCACACAGAATGTGTGGGGATAGGTTTCCCAGTTGCTAAAGTTCTCCCTTATATAGTCTTTCAAATCAGGGTTTGCAATCAATGTTAGCTTGTAACAAAGCATTCAATATTCACCGTTAGATGAAAACCTGATTAGATTCAAGCTAATACTTATCAACCGTTAGATAGAAAACATAGCTTGTTATACACACATGAAATGCACATTTCTAGGTTTGTGTAACCGTACCCAAACTTGTACATTCGTTGGTTCAACAATAGTTAACCAAATGGTTAGCCATATGATAACTTTCATATCAACCATATTCTTCATCACCATAACTAGTTCAAGTGACTCAAATGAGCTAGTTAGAGAGTTGTTCAATTGTAAGGAAATCTAATGTACTACACAAGACATAATTGAAGAAAAAACGATTTGATTCACTCGAATCGGTTCATGAACTATATATCCACAGTTTGCGAGTTCGACCGAGCAATGTTCTAACACTTAAAAAAAGTTAAAAAAATAATATGGAAGTTAATATGCTTATAAATAAAATATGGAATTGACTGAAAGTCTAGCCAACCACAAATTTTGCATAGAACATGGTCAATCATTCTTTTGTTCCAAACATCTCTTCTTCATTTTGATATATTATTCTCTAAAACATGGTAATCGCATTGCTGGTTGTTTCTTTCAAATTTGATCTTCCACCAGATGGATGTCATGTATCTACTCTAAGCTGATCAAAAACTTTAATATGTAAATTTATCTTAAGATAACAATTCTGAAAAATAGGACTTTGAAACCCGAAACATATAACATCGTCCGAGTTAGCTGTTTGGTATACCTAAAAATATGGCAAGCCAATGGCTCTTGTATGCACATATTTTCACCACTCGCCACGTGTCCTAGGTTAAACACGTGGGAGACATGTGACGCGGAGCATCAAGAGATGATGCCACGCGCATACAACCAAGAAACGCGTATCATCAGGAAGGGGCCCTCATCTAGCAGATCCAATGGCTCTGAGTTAAGGAGTACCTAAACAGAGCGTTGTTGCGAAGTACTGAAAACACCATCGAACTTGCTTTATCCCATCTCGAGAGAGGTCCCAAATCGACGGCTAGGACCGAACTAACTGATATGGATATGACTGGGGAAGAAGACTGTGGTCTGGCGCGTGCAGACGACCTAACCACCCGCATTAAATGTCTTGGGAAGCATACATGTCAGCCAACCAAAGGAAGACACGACCATAACTCTTCGGCAATAAAGAGAAAACGACGGGGGAATCGTGAAAGACGAAGAGGTCCGCGTACTGGCACAAAGTACAAGACGATAAGAATACAACGACCTTCATCAGTGGACCCCAAGTCAGAACCCCTATAAATACCCCTCCCCACTAAGAGAGAGGGGCATGTCGATTCGAAAAGAAAGGATATGAGAGAGAATTAGTAAGAGTAAGTAGTTTCCCTAATCCCGCAGCCTCAGTTAAAACTCCAAAGTCATTCGACTATATTTGTAATCAATCTACATATAATGAAATCCTCCCAACTCCGTGGATGTAAGCCTTAGTGCTGAACCACGTAAATACTCATCTCATTTACATTCAGCACTTACATTCCGCACTCTATATTCAGTATTTTGTATGATAAGCTTTACATTACTTTTCGGTCTCTATTTACTTTATTATATGGACATTGTTAGTAATAAACATACGATTAGACAAGGACGAGTCCGAAGACTCAGAGTCGACGAATCGGTATATTCACTTCGCTTTACGCATATTACATCTAATCTGTGAATTTTAATGTGTGCGAACATTGTTTGTGAACACGTAGATGCCATCGTAATTCTCGCATTCACAATCTGGCGCTAGAAATAGGGACTCTGTCCCGGTAAAAGATTTATCTTATCCTGTGATTTGAACACTCCGGCCGTTCCGAGCACCGCTCTCTGAAAATAGCGGTGCTTAGAACGTTTATCATTTTTTTAGCACTCACAAAAAACACCTGAAGATAACGTCTTTATGGGTCTCCCCACGCGTTATCTAGTAGATCTACGTCTTCGAAATCATTTTTAAGTTCTTTCCTTTGAAAAATAAAACGTATGGATAGATCCACGTCTATTTTTGTAGATCTACATCTTCGAAATCGTTTTTAAGTTCTTGCCTTTGGAAAATAAAACGTATGGATAGATCCACGTCTATTTTAGTAGATCTACATCTTCGAAAGCGTTTTAATAAATAAATCTCATGGATAGACCCGTGTTCATTTCATATATTTATTAGAGGTTCCACACCTTACAAACATTTTTAAAGATATTGGTTGAGATATATCTGCGTCGACATACCTTTTATCATGTCTACGTTTCTTTTGCAAACTACACATGCTTGTGGTCAAACTTGTGAAATAAACCGTTGGCAATCAAGAGATTCTATACCCCTGAAAAGGGGAATAATAGCCGGATAATCTTTTCACACCTCCGGGATCTGATTTTCAGGACTCTACTAACGGGTTCCCCTTGAACCGCTCCTTTTTTGTACTTGATAACCTTTTCAGAAAATATCAGAAATAGAGAAGAACAAAGATACAGGAAAAACAAAGGTCTCGTCAAAAGAAACACCGAGGACGACACCAGTAATGACTAGGATCAACCAAACGGGCGAAAAGCTCAAAGCGATAGACAAGACGCATAATATAGCAGAAAGCTCGAGGCTTTTAGATGCCAGCGCTATTGCAGCAGAAGCTCTAAAGGCCGCGGCTGCCAAATCCGTAGCATCGAAGTTCGGGGCATCCAAGGGAGGAGCCTCCAAAGTGACCGCAGCCACCCGACCGCACGAACAACGTGAAGGGATGGCAGAGTCAGGGATACGACAACCTCTCTACGTGATGGCTCTCACCAATAAACAGAACGTGCCCCTCCAAGTCAATAAACCGCTCCTAATAACGAACCAACACGTTCAGCAGCCAACGGAGCAGCAAAACCCGCAGATAGATCCACCTGAACCCTTAATTCAAATCATCAACGAAGATCAGACGATAGAAGCTGGAGGGAAGGTGCAGGAAGGAACTCCTAATCAGGAATCAAATCACTCTGCACAGATGAGGGTAGAGCTAGAAGAATTGAGAAGGAATCAAAAGACATACGCGGACGCGGTAGCTCTATTGGCTCAGGAAAATCAGCAACTCAGAGAAAGATATACCTATAACATGGAAATGGGAGTCCAGCGCGACGAGGCTAGCTCAATGGCACCAAGACCGAATCAGGATCGAAGGATGGTGGTGGCCAATAACTCAAATCCATTGAACTAAAGAGACGCGAGAGGAAGTTGGAGATCCGACCCAGATTATAACCCTCATAACTCGGACTACTTCGACAACGATACCCCACGGCTGGAACGACCCTCTGCTCAGAAAGAACATCAGCGCACAATGGAAGATCTCCTAGCCGAGATGATGACGGAGATCAAACAACTAAAAGCTAGGCAGGGGGGAAGATTGGAGCAAGTGATGAAGGAAGCGAGCACTACCACCCTAACAAAACACTTGGCCAAAGCTCTCATTCCTCAGAAATGCCCAGTTTCGGCCTTCAAATGCTACGATGGATCAAGCGATCCCGCTACCCATCTTCGTTATTATAATCGAATGATGGCACGATGGAATTATGACGAGGCCATATTGTGCAGATACTTCCCTTCAAGTTTTAAAGGATCCGCACTCTCCTGGTTCGACAACTTGACCAAATTCCATTAATTCGTACGACCAACTTACTGAGAGGTTCTTGAAAACTTATATGTATAACAAATTTGTAAACACCAGAATGGATAAACTCTTCTCACAAGTAGTCAAGTACAAAGAAACAATCATATAGTACACAAACAGGTGGTACAAAATCTGTCAATCCATCAGAAACGTAGACCCTGTGGTCAGCATCAACTGCTACAAGTGGGGACTCGACAGGATGAGTCCCCTGTTCGTAGAGATCCACGTCACCTTCCCTGCTACTTAAGGAGACCTTCGAGTGATCATAGAAAAGCATGCCAGGCTAGAAGAAATCCAACGAGAAAATCCCAGAGCTCGGACCCAGCGTCCACTACGCACAAACTCTGCGGAATAATCCAGCGGATCGAAAAGGGGCAACTCAGGTGAACGACCTAACGAAGATAGAAGAGAGCGCAGGGATGATCGACGAGGGTATGTTCGAAAATTCGAAGACCAAGTCTACAAAAAGATGAATGCCAGTTACTCACGCATCTTGAAATAAATCAAGGGTCGTGAGAACCTCGATTGGCCATGATCTAAGGGGAAGCATCCCCCAAGATCAGAAAAATCCAAGGAATACTGTGAATATCATTGTTTGGCCACCTAACAGAGAAATGCAAGAATCTAAAGATGATGATTAAAAAGTTGGTAGATGCGGGAGACCTCAAACAATATGTGCAAAGGACGGGCGATGAAGATAAGGCCAAACGAAGCAAGCATGTCCAGCTGCCTGAAAGAAACCATATCCTCAACACCATCTCATGTTCTGAGTCCGAGGGACCATCCCTAATGGCTTATATAGGTAAGAGACCGAGGAAGCAGTTTGAAGACTATTGTGATCTATACAAAATCGATGGGGAAGAAGTGTAAGAACACGAACAATGGATGGACGCGCCCATGATCTTCGAAACGGACGATGTAGAAGAATATATGGAGGATCACAACGATCCCCTGGTTCTCACACTGCCAATTGCAGTATGCAATATCAAGAAAATCCTCATCGATGGGGGAAGCTCCGTTAATGTTCTATTCTATGATACATTCAAACAAATGTAACTCAACGATGAACAAATATTATATTCATACTACACTATCTACGGATTCAACGGAGCAGCCCTGAATCCCCTAGGGGATATCGTATTGTAAGTAGACGCAGGGACAATGAAGGTCGATACCCGGTTCAGCGTGGTGGACGCACCCTCACCATACAATGCCATAATCGGTCGAAGATGGGTGCATAAACTCAAGGGAGTGGCTGCTACATACCACCAATTCCAACCCCCCATGGGGTAATGGAGATAAAAGGAGATCAAGTCACGGCGCGAGAATATCAAACTCTGCAGAACAAGCTCAACAACGAACAAGATGAGCAGCGAAAGAACCGAAGATCCCGAAATAAAGAAGCTACGAAAGAAAGATCCATCGATGCTTATCTAGAATAAATCTATGAAAGAAGTCTTTCGAAGGGAAGTACAATTGTAAACACAGAGGCAAGTACCTCGACCACAAAATAAGACGAGGATCCTACCAAATAGCAATCAAAGAATATTCCTCTCATAGGGGAATCAAAACCCACGTTTACACCTGTAGAAGCGATGAAATAAATAAATATAGGAACTGAAAGAGAACCTAGGATGATCAAGATCGGAACTCTGATGGATAAGGAGCGTAAAGCATCCTTAATAAAATTTCTCACGGATTACGCAGATGTCTTCGCATGGAAATTAGGGGACAAGCCAGGAATCGACCCTAATACAATCCATCATGAGCTTCGCATAAAGCCAGGTACACCACCTTTTAGGAAAAAGGTGCGAAAAGTAGCCCCAGAATACCACAAAGCATTCGAAATGGAGCTTCGTAAGCTACTAGAAGCTGGATTCATCAAATAAGTCAAATATCCAACATGGATTTCAAACATGGTCATTGTACCTAAAAAGAACGGCGGGGTATGAAGATGCATCGATTTCACCAACCTCAATAAAGCGTGCCCCAAGGACAGCTACCCTTTACCAAGCATCGACCAACTGGTCGAAGCGGTTGAAGGGTACGAAGAGATGTCATTCATGGATGGATACTCTGGATACAACCAAGTATTCTTGTCAAAAGAATATCAATCACATACGGCATTCTACACCCCGCATGGCCTCTACTGCTACGTGAGAATGCCCTGGTACTAAAAGATATTCATCGAGGGGATGCAGGAAATCACAACGGAATGAGATCCCTGGACGACAAGGCTAAGACCCAAGGGTATTACTTGCCAAGGATGATACAAGACGCTGCAAGGATGTCGATAAGATGCGAAGAATGCCAGCGGTTCGCTAGAAGAATCCACGCACTAGCAATGATGTTAAACTAAGTAGATAGTCCTTGGACATTCTCAAAATGGGGCATAGACATTGTGGGACCCCTGATCGAAGGATCAGGGAAAAGGATATTTTTGATAGTGGCCACGGACTATTTCAGTAAATGGGTAGAAGCTAAAGCTCTGGCTAGAATCCGCGACTCGGATGTCTTCACATTCATATTTCTGAACATAATCTGCAGGTTCAGAATCCCAGCAGAGATTGTCTCTGACAATAGTAAGCAGCTACAGGGAAAGAACATCGATTTACTATTTGATACTTTCAAAATCAGGAAGAATAATCGACACTAATATACCCTCAAAGCAATGGTCAAGCAGAGGCCACAAACAAGAACCTCGCTCTTATTCTCAAAAAATAATTAGACGAGCATAAGGGACAATGGTGTGAACAATTACATAACGTCTTATGGGCGTACCGAACAACCCGAAGGTCAGCCACAGGGGAATCTCCCTTTCTGATCACCTATGGAGCCGAAGCTGTCATCTCCACGGAGATCATCATGCCAAACACAAAGAAAGAAACATGGGAAAAGAACCTCACAACGAACATGATGCTGGAAAGACTCGACGATCTCGAGGAAAGAAGAGAAGCAGCGTTGCAAAAAATGGAGAATTATAAAAGGAAATTAGCAAGGGAGTACAATAAGAAGGTTAAACTTAGAAATTTCTTAGAAGGACAATATGTGCTGAGAACCATACCTCAATATCAACGAGAAAAGAAGTGGGGCAAGTTGGCACCAACATGGGGATGACCTTTTGTCATACAAGATATCGCTGGAAATGGATCATATTACCTGTGCAACCTAAAAGGGGAAGTCCTCCGACATCCATGGAACGCTAAATATCTCTAGCCATACCATCCATAGATAGCAACGCAATTTTGCAACTGCGTGAAGAGTACCAGAAGAAGAAAACGATGCATCTCATCAATATGTTTATATCTCTGGACGAGGAATATCATACCTCAACAAATCAATCAAACAAGCTTTCTTACGAAAATCCCTGGATATCAATTAGCCTAAGACAATATAAAGGGCAGCGTATTAGCAGAATGAATACTTGTAAATATACCTACAAATATGTTATAAATACGACACACCAATATTGGAAAGATCTCTCAGGACTCCCCTATCAACGTCTATAAGTGATACCATGGGGAAAACATCCAGCAGAAAGAGATCTCCAACTATTTTCAGTCAGCGGGTCGACGAAATAGGGACATGTAAATATTAACACCATATATCCCAGAACGCTGCATCGACCCCCACCGTCTGGGAATCCTCTGGCCAAGGATTATCTAGCAGGGTGACAGGTCTCAAGAAGAACACGAAGTTACATACCTTCGACATCGCACTCAAACACTTCATTCTTTATTTTCACTACCTCATTTGGTTAACTAAAAAACGCAGCTAAAATAAGGATGCGGACAAACATAACCAATAAACGATGATCTATTCCATGAAAGTTGATTACAAGTTCGACAAAATAAGCAAAAGAAGAAGAAAATCAATAGATACCATGAAAACTCTATAATCAACAAAGATCAACTTTCTATAACTAGCAGAAGAATCTACTTGGATAATTCAGCTCCACCAGCGGGGTCTTCCCTCTGCGACGAAGGTACGCTCCCACCTGAAGAAGGACCCGAAGAACTGGACAGGGCTGGAGGTTTAGGACGACGTGGATATTCCTTGACAAGGCCATGCTCGGTCCTGAGGTCATGCTCTATCTTGGCCAAAACCCTGTTCGTTTCCTCGGCTAGTTGACAGCGAGCCTTGTATGTGATGGCGGTGTTTCGCATTTCGGCCTGAGACAACAGAGTGGACAGATGGCTCACTTCCGATGAGGCCAAGTGAGTTGCATGTTCGTGAGACGTAGCCAAGCCCTGGAAATACGAGGTCTGACTCTCCTGGTGCACCAAGGTAGTTTGAGCCTTCCCTAGATCAGATTGATCTTTGTCAAGTTTTTCATTTGCAATGAGAAGCTGTCCCTGGAACTCTGAAAAATAAAACGAAGAATTAGGACTACGAAGTGCAAAATCACACTCGGCAAAGCAAACATATACCTTCGACTCTAGCCGAAGCTATTTCATATTCATTAACAACCGCATCCCGAGCCTCGTCAAGAAAGTCATACTCGTCGGCAATTTTCTTATAATTCATTTGAAGAGTAGAAAGAGAAAATTGACTAGCGTCTAACTCTACCTGCTTCATTGAATCCAAATGATGAAGATGGTTGAATTCATTATTCAGCTCCTCCATTCCTTTGTTAAGTATGTACATATTAACTTCAAGATTTCTCTCAGACTCGGCCTGGAGAGCTACGTCAGCCAGAGACGCGGCTAAGGCCATGTGTATGGAACAGGCCTCGGCCCTAGCATCGTCTCTTTCTTTGGAAAGATGCTGCATATATTCTCTTACTTCGGAATCATGAGAGGGACGAGCCTGCCGTAGCTCTTCCTCTAGAAGATTCATCTTAACCGTTAAAGACGAAGCAAGTTCGCATGCTTCACGGAGATTGTCACGCGTCCACAACAAAGTTCCATTAAAGATACGACGGTCCTCGTTATACTTATTTTGCATATAAACTATCTGAGTATGCCTCAGATGCCATACCTCGGCCTTGGCGTCCCATCTTTCGGCCTCACTCTTAATTTGCTCTACTAGCTCGGCAATACGGGTCTTCTGCCGTTCTCTCTCACTTCGAAGCCATATCAACTCGGGGACTCCTCCCACTGAAGATATGGTGGGGATACTCAGACAGAACACTAATTGCTAGAAGATAACAACGTTAAGTAAGAATAAAGGAAGCAAACCTGTGAAAGATGAAGCATTTTTTTGAACACCCTCCAACTCGTTGCGCACCATAGCAAGCTCCAGACGGAGCCTTTCTTCTTCGTTGCCCAGATGTTCCTTTCCTTTAAGATGGTTCTTAACTCACTTATCTCCTTATCTCTGGCAGAGATAACCGCCTCAGCCGCAACTAGCTCCTCTTCTCTATGACGAAGCTTACGCTCTAACTTAAGAGACTTGGCCTTAAAAAATTGGTACAAGTTATGATTGCATTATTCGCTCCTCATTATCTACGTTCTAGAAAAGAAGGCATCACGTCAGAGCACCATGAGATACCTACACAAAAGTAAACATGAAAAACACGACGTACCTCTAGCATCTGTTGCTGAGGATAACCATACTGATACCCATCAGCTATGGCCATCATATCAACAACAATGGCTGGAGGATCAACCACTAGGGTAGCCACCAGCGACCTAAGGTTCTTGTCCCACACCTCCGCAACCCGATCTTAGGCGGATAATTGCATCATCCGACGAGTGTAGGCATCGGAATCCTTCTCCCCAACAAGTACAGGAGCAGGGTTCGGGACAAACATCAAATTTTTCTTCTTTAACCAAGCAAGAACAGTGTCGTAGTCCTCCATCATCAAAGATTTCGAGAAATCATCCGAAGGGGACCCGATAAAAGATTCCCCAACAACGGGAACCTTTCCAGCCGCTGCCTTCTTACCTGCTCCCTCCCCTTCATTAACAAAGGTCCTAGCATCATCATCCACAACAGTGCGACCCGAAGCTTTCCCCTTGCCAGAGGTGTCCAGCACGTCCCAATCATCGTTTGGGGAAAGCAAGGAAAACTCATCAGCAAGACCCATGGCAGCATTCACATCGAAGGTCTCCCCTGCGGAATAGACTCTGCAAAAAGAGAATTCTTGGACAGTCCTGTCCCCACCATCATCACCGGCAGCGGTAATATTTTCAGCATCAATACCACCGGGGGTACCCTTAGTACCATCAACACCACCACCATCTTCGTGGGTAGGAGGATAAGTGTCAGTACGTTCCTCTCCATCGGAAATGTCCTCATCCTCCTCAAAATCTTCGTTAGCAGGACTGATAACCTCCTCTTGGACCTCTGCCTCATCAACAACAACGGTGGAAGAGCACTTGGTACCAATCTTTCTTTTCTTCGTCACCTACAGAACAATAAGGAAAACAAATCAAAAAAAAATTCCTTTGTTCAATTTTTTTTTTTTGAAACACAAGGAAAAAATGGGCAAATATAGGAAGGATCCACACCTTCACAGTCGCAGTACTCTTCGAAGGAAGAATAACATCTGAACTTTCTTCTTCATCGCCATCAATGACATCAAGGGCATAAGGAAAATTCACACCCTCGAAGTTCAGACACCAAGGGCAGAAATTTCCATAAAGATCAGGGGCAACCTCACGAGGAAGGCTATCAGCAGTAGGACGCCATCCGTGGGGACTAGGAATCCAACCCCAAGCCCACGAACCAATAATCTCAATAACAGTGGCATGCCACTCGTAGTCATGGTCACGCTTAATCCTCTCACGAGGAGGGAAAATCTTCTTGTTAGCATACCCTTCAGTACCAGGAACATACTTCAACTTTGCATCGCTCACCTCACTTAAAAGACGAATCTCTCCACGGGAAGCAGCAATATTACGAAGACCCACACTCCACGGCTTGCGGTTCCTACTATTAATATAATCCCCGAAGGAATTATTAAAATTTTGGGGAGTATACCATTCCTTCTCAGCAGGATCGGGGACATAAAAAGTCATCATCATTTCTCCCTTGCTCCGAAGGTAGCACTCCTTCAGAGCAAGAAGATAATTCCCAATCAACTGTGACACAGAACGACTATGGGTATTTGTAGAAGAGCCCTCATGGCCAGACAATACGTCATAGTAAAAAGAATCACCTGACTTATACAAAGGCAACATAAGACCCGCCTCGAAGGCCCCCACGGTAGTCAGCAGATGAAACTCATTGAATTGATATCTCGAGATAAGATCGTAAGTGATATCATCATCGGGAGCATAAAAATGGAGCTCAAAAGCTTGAAGTTCATGCTTCTCCTTGAACATCTCCAGGTCAATGTTCTTGAAAGTGACCTTTTTCTTACCAACCGAGACGCTTCGTATAATCGATGCAGCGTCTTCCTCATCATAAGGGTCTAGCATGGAGTCTTTCGAATGACTCGTATCCAGGGCGGTTCAATCTTCTAGGAAGTACCCTTGATATATTTTCCTTTGGAAGGGATCGTTGGAGGAGGAGGTAGAGGATTCTGCTGAGGCATCAGAGGAGCCATGGAACGAAGAGGTAGAACATCCAGAGCTTCGTTGCGAGGAATAGCCTGCGTATATTTAGAATCGTCACGTGGGCGAGAAGAAGCGCGGGTAACAGCATACCTAGATCCAGGGGGATCCCTCGGGGGATCTCCTTTCTTGGAAGACGAATGTCTCTGACCCGAAGAGGACGAGACCCTTTGAGAACGAAGATCAGCCTGCGAGGCCCTAGAGCCTCCTAGCGGAGATATATCCGGGTTTCTACGCGGAGGAGATCTGTGAGGACTAGACGGCGGGGTCTGATAAGGAACCCGCTGACGATCAGCCATGTCTGCGGGACATACAAACAAGTTTTAAGTTCCTCAGAATGACGAATAAAGATCAAAAGACTAAATTTTATAGAGTTCATCATGGGTATCCGATTAAAAAAAAAAGAATAAAAACCCTAGCTGACTTGCGTCGCCGGGAGAGATTCTTTAACTATGAATTCGTAACCTTTGTGATAAAGAACAGGGGAAAATATATATACTTTTTTATGTTCTTCATCACAAAGATGAAAACACAGCAGCAGAAGTCGAACTAATAATCAGGACCAAAACCAAAGATCAACCTCTTACCTATACCAAGAACTTCAAACGACGGGATGACGCGGCCATAAAACAATGAACAACTGCAACAGACGAACCCAGAAATTCAATGACAGGTCGTATACAAGACAAAGGCAGCAGCAGTTAATGGAATCCAAACAAAAATGAAGAATGCAAACTTCAGGGAAAAAGAATGAAGGACCGACAGAGAATGAAATTTTATTTCACATTCTATTTCCCCCTTATAAACATAAAAGAAGATTGAAATCGTCCCTTCACCCAAGGAGAAGTTATTGCATAATGGGAAACGCACCCTGAAATCTAGGGGAAGTTATTGGAGGAGTGGGGAATATGCGACGGTTTTCCTCTAACTTCAACTGACGCCTTAAGTCAGAAGAAAAGGGGAAAATTGTATGCACATATTTTCACCACTCGCCACGTGTCCTCGGTTAAACACATGGGAGACATGTGACGCGGAGCATCAAGAGATGATGCCACGCCCATACATCCAAGAAACGCGTATCATCAGGAAGGGCCCCTCATCTTGCAGATCCAATGGCTCCGAGTTATGGAGTACCGAAATAGAGCGCTGCTGCGAAGTACTGAAAACACTCTCGAACTTGCTTTATCCCATCTCGAGAGAGGTCCCAGATCGACGGCTAGGACCGAACTAACTGACACGGATATGACATCGGCAGAAGACCGTGGTCTGGCGCGTGCAGACCACCTAACCACCCGCATTAAACGCCTTGGGAAGCATACGTGTCAGCCAACCAAAGGAAGACATGACCATAACTCTTCGGAAATAAGGAGAAAACGACGGGGGCATTGTGAAAGACGAAGAGGTCCGCGTACTGGCACAAAGCACAAGACGATAAGAATACAACGGCCTTCATCAGTGGACCCCACGTCGGAACCCCTATAAATACCCCTCCCCACTAAGAGAGAGGGGCAGGTCGATTCGAAGAGAAAGGAGAGGAGAGAGAATTAGGAAGAGTAAGTAGTTTCCCTAATCCCGCAGCCTCAATTAAAACTCCAAAGTCATTCGACTATATTTGTAATCAATCCACATATAATGAAATCCTCCCAACTCCGTGGATGTAAGCCTTAGTGTTGAACCACGTAAATACTCGTCTCATTTACATTCAGCACTTACATTCCGCACTCTATATTCAGTATTTTGTATGATAAGCTTTACATTACTTTTCGGTCCTATTTACTTTATTATACGAATATTATTAGTGATAAACATACGATTAGACAAGGATGAGTCCGAAGACTCAGAGTCGACGAATCGGTATATTCACTTCGCTTTACGCATATTATATCTAATATGTGAATTTTAATGTGTGCGAACATTGTTTGTGAACACATAGATGCCATCGTAATTTACACGTTCACATCTCTCTCAAGTACTATTACATTCTTTTTCCTTATACGCATCCATGTTGAGCTGTTTCACTGCAACTACCTACAAAAACGACTTCCGCTTAATTCACAATACAAATAAAAATCTCATTATTGCCTTCCACATTTAGGGGCGACCAAAACCGAATTAGGGGCGACACAAAACGACAAAATAGCAAATAATCGGTAGGTTATTTCACAATCGAAAGGTTATTTCCGGGGCATTTTTTTAATGTCCAAACTACCCTTTACAATCGGTAGGTAATCAACAATCAGGAGTAAATTTAGTTTGTATGACTTCCGATTATACAGTATCCCCAAAATAAAATCCTAAATATTTTGAATTTTGATTATCCTATAAGCGGTAGTAAATAAAGTTATATTGACTCCCGATTATACAGTAGACCTTTGGCAAAAATGCTTCCATAATCGGTAGGGAATTTAGGTTATTTAACTTCCGAATATAGAGTAGCCCCAAAATCAGAGTTCGCAAAAATCCTTTTTTTTTTTTTGGAATTTTGGTTGAGCCTATAATCGGTAAGAAAGGAAGAGTTATCATGACTTCCGATTATACATTGGCTCTCTTTGCAAATATCCTACCATAATCGGTAGTCAATATACTTCGTATAACTACCGAATATAAAGTAGCCCCAAAATCAGAGTTTGCAAAAATCCTATTTTTTTTGGAATTTTGGTTGAGCCTATAATCGGTAAGAAAGGAAGGATTATCATGACTTCCGATTATACAGTGGATCTTTGGAAAAAATGTTACCATAATCGGTAGGGAATTTAAGTTATTTAACTTCCGAATATATAATATCCCCAAAATCAAAGTTTGCAAAAATCCTCTTTTTTTGAATTTTGGTTGCCTATAATCGGTAAGAAAGGAAGAGTTATCATGACTTCCGATTATACGATGGCTCTCTTTGCAAATATCCTACCATAATCGGTAGTCAATATACTTCGTATAACTACTGAATATAGAGTAGCCCCAAAATCAGAGTTATCATGACTTCCGATAATGAAGAAACCCTATGGTAACATACACGTGTGAAAATTTCTGGAAAACAATCTTGAAAATATCCAACACATATAGCTACCGAATATAGAGTAGTCCCAAAATCAGATTTTGCAAAATTCCTCTTTTTTCTGAATTTTGGTTGAGCCTATAATCGGTAGTAAATGAAGTTATCATGACTTCCGATTATACAATATAATCTTTGTCGAAATCTTACCGTAATCGGTAGTCAAAATAGTTCATATAACTACCGAATATAGAGTTGCCCCAAACTACCGATTATGGATTAGCCTCCCGATTATAAATGGGCATATAAGTATTTTTAACCTATTTTGTATTTTATGTCGCTCCTAATTGCGTCGGGGTCGCCCCTAAATGTGTCAGGCATTATTGAACTGGAATACGAATATCTACTGCATTTATTTCTTTTTCGTTCATGTAGCAAAACTGGTGAAAGTAGAGTAACTACACAGACTTAATCAGTGCTTCCAAGATAACCCTTATATGTATACTTTCACCTAAATCCCTATCTTCCTTAAAGTTATTTGTAGCAACAAATAGCTATCAATATGTGAAAGTACGAGCGGCAATATTTGGAGTAACCCATCAACGCGAAGTAGTATTTCCTCTTAGCAAGAATTCGACCATGAGATTCCGGTTATCGGTCAACAAAAGTATCCCATCAATTAAACCAAATTCCAAGTATACCATTTTTCCGGCACCGCAATGCGTACACATGACTACACACCACTAAGCATCTGTCAAGTGAGGGGCCTAACCATTTTCACATAACAAAAGCTTCGTAATCAGACTCAATTCAGAAAATAAATGCAGACAATCTGAAATAAAATAAAATAGGCGAATGATAAAAGATGATCATTTTCCCTCAGAACGAAGTAATGGCCGACATCAATAGTGTTATTATATGGCGGCAGCTCATGAAGTACATTTCTGTGAAATAACACCAATCATTGAAAATTAATGTATCGACACAGTAAAACCCAAAATTAAGGTGACCTCAATTATGTTATCAGCTGCAAAAAAGAACCAAACAAATTTTTTACCTTCGTAAACGCGCATCACCTATAGTCTTGCTCGTTAAACACCTACATAACACACAATACAATATACAATCCAAAGTGACCTCGGCGTTCATATAAATAGTGTACTTGGCTAAATAGTGATGACATGTGCCACAAAAAAATACCTCGAATAACCAAGTATGAGAAGCTAACAATCGAAAATACCCTCATCACCAGTTTAATTAAAATGAGACAAATTATAGCTTGTTTCGAGATCCCACATTTTCCTAAGTACGTCACTCGGACGCTTTAGAGGGAAGTTTGAAGAACTAATTACTAACCACATCATCAATAGAGAAGCCATGTGAGTTCTTTATCAATGAGATTAAATAATTCCTTAAATATTTAGCAAAAAGAAACCATTAGCTGCTTGAAGTTAAATAACGTTTCCGAAATCGACATAGAAGGTCAAAATTTAGCGGAAAATGGGTTATTTGTTCAAAAAATTTTAAAACACGGTTCAAATGGACGAGTAAAAAAACTCATGGGTGAAATGGACAAAAAAAAATAGCAAGGATGAAACTGGATTCATCATGGCTTAAACTTAAAAAATAGCAAGGATGAAACTGGATGCATCCTGTGTAAAATAAAAACAAGAAAAAATATCTGAAAATGGGTAGGATGAAACTAGTTATATCCTGCCTATTTTTAAATTTTCGTCCATTTAAACAGTATCTAAATCTAATTGTCCTTTTAACCCAGGAAATTTTGTTTTTGGTCTTTTTAACCAATTTTGTGCAAAATTATCAAGACCACAATTGTACATATGCTTGAAGTTAACTACATACCAATCCCTTCCATCCAATTGTACATGCCACAGAGGGAAGTTTGTGCCGACGAAATCCAATTCATTAAAACAGTCCATGTTCTTCGTTGCATCAAATAGCCCTTTCAATAAGTTATCTCTTTTAAGAGACATGACCGTTCAAAAACTCGGTGCACTATACTTCACATACCAAAATTATGATTTCAAATAAAAAACCAGTTTTTTGGTCTATTAGCCCTTGAATTTGAATTCCTGGGTCTAATGGACATGTAAAATATGAGCATTATTCTAATATCCTGAAATCTAAAAGATACTATTTAAATATCCTAACATGGTTATTTAACCCAAGATTCTTTTTTCTAATAAGTTTAAATGATTACACTACCCTTTGAGTTTTTCTCCCGTCTTCTTCTTCATTACCACGACGTCCTGTTCTTTGTTACTATCGCTGTAACTACCGCAGACACAAACCACACATGAAATCATCCACCTCCCCCACTAACACAACTTCAATTTCCTTGGGGTTTATCGGATGAAAAAGCCCAATCAAACTCAACCGATTAGTAAAGTAGATTTACAGAGAAATAATTCATTCTCCTGTTTTGGGAAAAACCTAAAGGTGCTTTGCCCAAATCACTTTTTGGTGAGGATGAAGAAGAACAAAACACAAGGACCAGGTACACCAATTTGATCTAAGGAAGGAATTTTTATTTTATTTTTTTGTTCGGTGATTTTAGTAGAAATACACAGAATTCTAATGAAGATTGACCGAATTCCGGATATGGGTATCTTATAAAAGATGTTATTGTTAATTTGTATACTCGTCTGACTAGATCAATATGGAGGAAAATTTGTAGGTGGATCAAATTGATAACCAAAAAAGGTGTTTACAAAATGATAATTATGATGATGAAGATGGTTGAAAATTTAAAGATGCTTATGTTGATAACATACCCGAAATTAGTTTTGGGAGCTACTAATGTTTTTAATAATTTTTCTGACTTAAATTTTAATTGAAGCTTCCCGGTTGATAAAATACCTTTGCACCACCATTTTTATGTCCACGAAGTGTTTGAGAAAATATAATTTTTTTTACAGGTGCACCTGGGTGGTGGATTAATAATCAATGTGATGGTAATGGTGGTGGATTTATTGCTCGAGATTATGAACTAATAATTTTGGTTATGGATAATATATTGTATGTGATTACTAGGATAAACATAGATTTATCCGTAAAGTACACAAGATGCACCTGAGTGCATAATGTATAATTCTGAGAGGAAATAGGTTTTGGCTGGTTGCACCTGAGTGCATAATGTATTGTTTTTGTTTTTTATAGGAAAAATGTTTTGGTCAGGTTGCACCTGGGTGCATAATGCATATTCTATTAGAAAATAAATTTTGGTCAGGTTGCACCTGGGTGCATAATGCATATTGTTATAGAAAATAGGTTTTGACCAGGTGCACCTGGGTGCATAATGCACATTCTTACAGGAAATAAATTTTGTCCAGGTTGTACCTAGGTGCATAATGTATATTCCTATAGGGAAAAAAAATTCTCCAAGTTTTTTTTTCGAGAAGAAATTTTGGCCAAGTTGCACCTGGGTGCATAGTGCATATTTTTATAGAAAATAAATTTTGGTGAAGTTGCACCTGGGTGCATAATGTATCCTCGGCCTGGCTTAAATTTTTTTTTTTCCGAATTTCATATCAACAATGGATCTTGTTTCGTAGAGAATTTCGAGCCCTTTCCGAAAATATAAATTTCATTAGAATCCAACTTATATTCCGGAAGTTATGACTTTTCTCGCGATTAATTTTAATTGTAGAGAGAGAAAATAAATAGGAGAGAGAAAAGGATAAGAAAAAGAATAAAGTTTAAAGCAAAGTTATATATGACTAATATTTTTCATGTCTTTTTCACCCAGACCTATATTTTACAAGTCCATTTCTCCCACACTTTTATGCCCTATGATCATATGACCCATTTTCCGAATAAAAAACAACCCAACTGTAAGACAAATTTAGCCAGCAAAAATATTACAATCTCATTAACTTCTAAACACACTTAAATACAATCCTCACATTGAGTATATTAGTTCTTAAAAGGAAAATCAATTTATCAATGTGAGTTTTTTCTACTATGATCAAATCCGATCATTAACTTCTAATCGTCAGAGCAAATCTTATGGACAGTAGAACATTACTTCGTTCACTACTTCAAAAAAATATCATCAAATGTCATTCACCACATTTGTAACAAAACTAAAAACACCTAAAATTACTTTAAAATCAATTAGATTAATCTTGTAAAATCTGTTAGCATTAGAATTTAATTTTTCTCTTTGATATAAATTGTTGGGTTCCCAATTTACATAGATTTGTGTTTATTCATTTTCCTAAAATTTATAATACTCCTCATATTTAATTCTTGATCCATTTCTTTTCTTGTGTCTTTACCCATTCTCATGAACTATTTCTCAAGCATGCATGATTACACGAAGTTGTGGAGAAATGACAAAAATATAAATCATGACAAAAAATGGGAATAAAGAGAGATGTGAGAAACTAAATCGATTACAATTAATTCACACATAGCCTTGCATAATCTCATGAAGTAGGAGAGAAATAATGACACAAACAGAAACCATGACAAAAAAATGGGAATAAAGAGAGATGTGAGAAACTGAACCGATTACAATTAATTCACATGTAGCTTTGTGTTTGGTAATTTTTTTTATAGGTTTCATTTTTCTTCCTTTCTCTGACCCGACAAATCTTAAAATCACAACATCTTTTTTTTTATCAAATTAAAAATGATAAATAAGTTATTCTACTAATGATGATAATAATATATTTTTATACTTAGGATTAGTTTGGAATTGCTACGAGCTTTAAAAAAATGCTTTTCTGATATACGTTACTGTGCCGAGCTATGTAAAAAAACAATTGAATGGTTGTCGATGTAGTTACTGTGCCGAGCTCTGTAAAAAATACAATTGAATGGTTGCAAATCAATTATAAACTAAAGCTAAAACTTATTTTAATGGGAAAATTTAAGGTTCAACTATAGTTAGTGAGAAAATGACAAAAGAAGACATATCTCTAAAAAATGTTTATTCTATTTTATTATGCTTAAAATAAGTAAAATTTTCTATTATTAGAATACATATATGTAATATTAAATTTACTAATTAATATTATTACTAAAAAGTATTATTTTTCTTAACCACTTTTTAAAAATCAATAATTGCTTAATATTTATTGTTGATAAATTAAAGTATAATTCAGTGATACGGTATAACATAAAATGTAGTTTGAAAATAAAAATAATTATCTTTAAAGAATAAATAACAAATGAAAATTTGTGATATATAGATTCAAGGAAATTTTGTGTCCGTTATAAAAAAAAATGGGATAAAATTGGAAAATAAAACTATGAGAACCTTCCAATTTTTTGTCCTTAATCTGCATGACATGTGAAAAATGAAAGTCATACAGTTAGATTCGGAGCTGATTCGTAGGACTCTAAATCTAGACGAGATTCACCGTTAAAGAAAGAAAACTAAATTGGCACACAGATTGCAATCCGTATGACCATTTAAAATAACATCCAGACCATTGTTAAATTTTAATCACATGACCCATTTATCTCTATTAAATGATATCACGCCGCTTATTAGTATGTCTAGGTTAATTTTCAGTAATGAGATCCCCTTGTCGCTCTCTGTCAATTGCACCTATAAATTCGTCTACATCACCATCGGTTTTCTCAATTCTAATCCGTTCTCCTTTACAGGTAAATAGATCTTGTTGTTTGTCTACCATCTTTAGGTGGGCTTTAATCTTTATGTTAGCGTTTGCTTTATTGTTTTTCATATGTTTGACGATAACTCAAAAGTTAGGGTTTCCTTCGTTATTCCTTTTTGGTTTCCTGTAATGAACTGATTTACTTCTTTTTGTTAAGTTTTTTAGGGATTACTTAGAAGTTTTAGGGGTATCTTTTCCCTTCAGTGATATGACTCACATTGATTTCCGGTCTCATATCTGGTTGAGTGATATGACTCACATTGATTCAGTCTTTTTCTAGTTCATAGAAATTATTATTTTTTCCAGACAACGGCAGATTATAAAAAAAGAAAAAAAAAGAATGATTATCCTTTGTTAAGAATTGACATGGATATGATATGATTATGAAGAACAATTTAAGGAGGAGCATATGTAAGACATCCTCCATCTTTAATGTTTATTTTGTATTTCTATTTCTTTACATCCTAACCACCACGTTGTTTTCATTATTGTAGTTGCAGGAAATCCTACACTACACCCTTAGTAAGAATTCATAAAGATTAAGACATAATTTGAAGATAAAGAACAATATTATTTATTAATTTGATCCGGAAAGAATTACAGGAAATATAAGAAATCAAGAATACAACCACCTTCTCTAAGTTTTCTCTCTCCTCAAGATTTTCTCATCACTCAAAAATTATCACTCTCTTCTCAAATCTATTGGTCCACTCTCGCAGATACTTTAATCCTCGCAGAATCATTACTCTCTTCTCGTGTTTTGCCTGTCGTCATTTATTACGTCACTTATTAGATCGTCCTTCAGCATTTTCAGTATGTTGTTAGAGAATCTCGCAGGAATGTCGTTAATTCTCGCAAGAATAATATTTTGGCGATATTATGGTCCTACATCTTGCCTCTTCTCATGTCTTTTCTGCGAAGAACGAAAGGTCATGAGAATAAAAATGCCTCAATTGTTCATCTTTCCATTTTATTTTCACTCTGGCACGTTTCTACATCCATCCCTAGATTTATCACACGTATTTTTTCTTCCATTCAATTCCTGACACGTCTTTTTCAACCGTTGCGTTTCAACAGTTCACGTCTTCTCTTCGCATTAAATACATTTATCTTCTCGAGATTCTTCTTCTTCTATAAATACTCCCTCATTCTTTTCTTTCTTTCTTTTTACCTTCTTCTTTCTTCGCTCTGCAAATTTACTGTTCTTCCATAAATTCCGGATCTGCTACTGTTATAATTTTTCTTTCGATCTTTTACTCCTTTTCAACTCTTTTTCCATTCCCATACTAAAGATGGTTGTATCTGGTCGCAAATATGAGGCTACTTTTGAGAAGATTCAAAAAGAATTTCAAGATAAAGGTTTTACTTTATCCACCATTCCCAATCAAAACCCTAAGTCTCAACTTTATGTTCCATTATTCTCTGATTTTCCATGTAATCGTGAGAAAATCATAGTCTCGCTAGGTCAGCTTGAAGCTGGTCTTCCCATTCCTCTCTATGACCCTGATCTTCCTTTTTCTATGAGATACTCTCTCACACAGAGTTCTCGCGAGCAGTCTATCAGCTGAGCGGAGATTCTATTCGTTTAATGCTACTCGCGGTGCTGGTAAAAAATCTCGCTATCCTGATGCTGCGAAGAATCCAAAATTTAAAGATATTTCAATTATTTCTGCGAATTATACCGTGGAGAGTTTCTTTGAAAATTACAAAATAATCCCTATGAAGAAGGATAACACTTGCTGGGGTGTCCGCTTACAGAAGAAGGATAATATTGCTGAAGATAAAGTTATTATGCTAGATATTGATTGGCATACAAGTACTAATCAAGGCCCTCGCCACTCTAGCGATGAAAAATGGTTTCTTTTTCCATTATGTCTTGTGGGTCCCTACATTTCTGGTCTTCATACATTGCCTGCAAATCTCTCAAGATATCAACCGTGGGTTTTCAACTGGCCTGAAAGGACTAAAGAAGTATGTTCCCTCCAATTTTTTACATAATTATCATTATTATCTTCCTCATATTTTCATACTCTCGCTGACTTCTTCACTTTTTCCAGATTGACAGGCTGAAACTGAACTATCAAAAATTTGGGAAACCCAGCACTCTTTTAACCCTCAAATCTCTCACAGATGAAGTAAGAAATATTTCTTTATAAACCTTAACAATATATTGTTGCCTCTATTTCTTATATTCATCTGTGTTCGCAGGAAATCGAAGAAAGAGAACCTGTGAAGATAGTGAAGACTAAAGGGAAAGAAAAAGATGCTTCTCACAAGGAAGAATCTACTATTCCTCTCAAAGAGAAGTGTACTGCTCCTCTCAGAGAAAAATATGGTGCTCCTCTTTCGAATAAAAGAAAAACCCAATTCTCTTCTTCTTCAATTCTTCAAGTTGACGCAGAAGACTCAAGTGGTAATTCTGATGATTTTAATGCTGATGTCCCTTCTACCACGGAGTCTTGCCAATTTGATTCCTCTATGACTCAACTGTCCAAGATCTTCGTTGATATTACATTTGGTATCGCAAATGATTATGGAAATGAAGATCTTAATAGGGTATCCCAGGCTCTCGCTAAAGTCTGTAATGCTCCGATACTGGTTGATAATGATTCCCTCCAAGGAATCTCAAGATCAATATCTCCCAGTCTCTTAAATTCTCTTGGTATTATAGTACGTTTTCATTTCTTTATTATACTTATGTATTTATATCCTCGCCAGCTTTAATTTACATTATTCTCTCGCAGACTGGAAGAGCTTCCTTTGCTGTTGCCTCATATTTGGAGAGGAGGTGTGCATCTTTTCGCAAGAAGAATGTCGTTCTTCGCAAGAAGAATGTGGATTTGGAATCTGAGTCCGCTAGTCTTCGCGGGCAATTGGAATCTGGGTCAACTGACCTTCAGAAAAAAAAATATCAAGCAATTGGAAACTGATCTAACTTTCTCGCGAGAAAAGGTCGCAAGCCTCCAAGATGCGAATGATCATCTTTATGGTAAGAAATCTTTCTATTTACTTTTACCCTTGTATTCCTTTGTATTTTGTTCTTATTATTCTTCCTCGCAGATGTTTATGGCCTTTCTGACGAAGCTGTATTCCTTCGTTCTTTTCCAAACCCAATAGATGATGATACACTTCTCAATCGCCTTAATGAATCCTTAGTTAGTTATTCAAATGAACAGATTAGCTCTCTTTCTGTAGACGATCTTAGATCCAAATTTCACCTTTTAGCAATTGATCATAGATCTAGCTTGAAAGCGGCCAATGCATCCAAGCATCAATATCTTAATTCTAAAGAAGAAATCAGGATTCTAAGAGCCCAAAAGAGTGATCTTATAGATAAAAGGGATCGCATATCTAGACAGGGAGCACAAACCTTAGCAGATTTTCATAAAACCCTTCTTAAAGTCCAAATTCACAGAGATAAACTCATCTGCGAGCGAGATGATCTTGTTAAAATAGAAAACCAAATCCGTTCCCGTCTTTTTATTAATGATGATGATGAATTTGCTTGGGCTGCGAGAATTCTTGATAATGCCAGAAACAATCTAGGTGTAGGTGTTAGTCTTCATGCTGAACAAGCAGCTTTGATTAAAGATATGATCACTGAAGGAGAAGGTTGTTTATTATTCCTTCTTAATATCTTCTTGTCTCTTATATATTTCTATCAAATCTCTGATATGTTGTTATATACTCGCAGAATCCGAGAAGAGATATTCTACAAGAGTTAAAGAACTTGATGCTGAAAAAGAAAAGCTCGCGAAAGATCTTGCTTCTCGCAATGAAAATTGTTCAAGGTTGAAAGAGCAACTAAAAATTTCTACTGCGAATTTTAACAATGCTCTTGTTGCTGTTCGCAATAATTCCGTCAAGAAGGTCTGTGATTCTCATAATATTTCTCATTCTTTGTATCCTTTCCTCATGGAAGAAATCCCAGCGAACACTCCCAACCTAATTATCTCTGATAGTGAAGCTGAAGAATTTAGTGGAGATGATGATGAAGATGAAGAACAAGAAAAATCGGGTGAAGACGACGATGAATCGAAGTAGTCTTGTTTTCCTCTTTTTTGGTCTTTTTTATAAAATTTGTAAACTTATCTCTTTTTCTTGCGGATTTTTCCCTTTTAAAATACTCCTTGGTGTATAAATTTCCCTTGCTTTTATCTGTGTACATTAGAAAACAATTTCTTTTTGAAATATGGTTAATATAATCATCAATCTTTAACTATCTAGACAAATTTATCATATAATGATGAATAACAATGTTATTATTGTATGCATTCCCATACTTGCCTCTGTTATTCATCTGCAATATGATGAATCTTTAGAATAACATCCAGAATTGTTACCAGAATCTCGCGGCTATTATGTGTTTTCTGATAATCTTTAGTGTGGTATTATTTTGCCTTCCTAATTAAAGGTATTATCTCACCATGTTTGATCTTTGCGACAAAATCGCAGGACGTCCTTACTTTCACATGTAATAACCCATTGATCTTGCCTTAACTTGATTCTTTGAATTTTCTGCGATAATATGACAAGTCTAAGTTCCCTTGCGAGAACAAAGGCACATGACATTGCCATCTTGCGATGAAATCGCAGGACATCTCTACACTTTCATGTAAAAACCCATTGATCTCATTTTAACTTTCTCATGGCTTGTTGCCTCTGTAGAATATTTGTCACGCGACAATATGACAGGCCTAAATGTTCTTGCGAATTATAAAGCCCCATGACATTGCGGTCTTAAGACACTTATCAGCTCCCTAATGGAGGATGCCGCCCTTATCTTCCCCCTGGTTTCCCCTTCAAGGAGACGTACTTCTGCCATATAAGACTAGCTCCTCCCATCCAATCCTAGCAACAACCAGTTGTTTTCGCAGCCACTTATCCTTTATGCCTACATGGATTATAGTTACGAGACTGCACCCTAAGTGGGGTTTTCTTCAGGCCAAATTCATCATAGCCAAGACTTGCCAAGAATGGCCAGGGTAGTTTCATACGCCCCGGGCACCCTTGGGTCAACCGTGTACCTCGGCGCCTTGGTCATACTCTGCACTCCTTAGGAGAGACACTCGGTCGTCCAACCAGGGTATAACCTTATATAGTTGGAAATCCAAGTTACCTCTCCTGGATAGGTTTTCTTTAACCCCAATCTCCATGACTCAGGTTCCAGCAGCGGTATAACCTTTCGCTGAATCATGCAAATAAATGCCCCCTAATATGACATACTTTAGGTCTTACATTTGCCTCTTACGAAATTGTATTCGCGAACTAGGGTGTACGCCATAAAGGTTCGTCCCATTCTTGTGTCTCTTTTGCGAATATCGCAATGTCTTATGCTTTTGCATTTGAACTCTTATATGATCTTTCAATGTCATCTTTTTCTTTCAATAAGAAGTACATATCTTGAAAATGAATAAATTTTCTTCAACAAACTATCCATATGTTTTCTAAACTTCTCAAACTGAAATTTTTACCTTTTCTACTTACTACTCTCTGCTTCATTTGCTAGGTGCTCGCCAGTCAGTTCATTTCTTCATACACAAATCTTATAGCATTTCATCTTCTCTCCTTTCTATCGCATCCACCATTTACCTTTCACTTCTTTGTTATTGTTTAACGTTGTTTTTCCAGTTTATGTTTCTCACAATTCTTTGCTCACAGGATTCAATGTCCATTTCGTAACATTTCTTTCCTTCAGTATAATCTCCTTGTATCACTCCAACACCACAGGGATGGGGAAATTTAATGCACTGGTGAAAGGTTAATGCCACACTAGTATCCCATGTAACCAAGGTCGCCCAATAAAATTATTGTAAGGAGATTCTATATCAACCACGCATAACTGAATTTTAGAAGATATCCCTTTTAATGGAATTTTCATGGTAACCTCCCCTTTGGGTTTGTTTGATGTTCTGTTAAAACCATAAATTTTATATGTTGACGGGATCAAATCTTCATCTCTTCCTCCCATTGTACGATGAGTGTGATAAAACAAAATGTCTACTAAGCTTCCAGTGTCAATCAAAATTCTATCAATAGCCCATGAATCATTTGCTTCATCATCTTTATCTTCTTATTCTTCATCCTCTTCTTTTCCTTTGTACCTTGGATTTATTTCTAATCTCACTACTAATGGATTATCATGCGTTTTACCTGGCTCTGGTGCTTCTTGTGCAGTGAAAGAAATAATCTGCTTTTGCCACTCCTCTAATGGCGAGACTCTCGCAATGTTTATTATCTCTCTTCCATCCATGTCTCTCGCAAAGACTCTGCTTAGAACATTATCATGGAAATCCTCTATTGTTTTATAAGAATGTACAATGGAATTACATAATAGATTTTTTGCTTTAGCCCCCACTTCGATGACAAATGTTTCTGCTCCCTTTGCAATATTTACTCTGCGAGTTTATGGTCTTTGGTGGTAGCTTCTTTGAGGTTGTGGATGTCCTGTCAGAAAATGATTCAACTTTCCCTGCTCAATCATCCTCAAAATTATTCTCTTTACATTTCTGCAATCATTTATTGAATGGCCATGGAAGTGATGATAAGGGCAAAATTCTTGATTTCGGTTATTCGGATGTGGCTCTTTCCCCATGTTACAGGGTGATGGTATATTTTCCATTAAAATAATAGCCTCCCAAATTTTATCAATACTAGCATTTAGAGGTGGCATTTTAATTTCTTCCCATATTATCCTCTGGTTTCCTTGCCTTCTAGAATAATTTTGCCTTTGTCCTCCATAAGTTTCCTGAGGTTGATCAAGTCTTTGGATTTTATTATTTCCACCACGATTGTAATAACTCCTTTCTCTTTCAAATTCTTCTTGATCTTGACTTCCCATAGCTACTAATTTCTGCTGATTATCAGTCACCATCTTTTCTTGTTGTGGCTGCGAGGTACTCGCCACTGTGTTAATCATCTTAGGAAGTAAACCTCCATTCGCTGCTATTGAACTAGTGTTAGCGATTGGATATGATTCCATCTCACTTTGCTTCTCCTCCAGTGCAATATACTCTTCTTTTAATTCTCGCAGCTCTGTCATTGTGATTGTATTTTTTATTCTGAAAATTTGGATATACAACAGATTGGTTGCGAACATGGCATTGATGAAAGATAAAATGAGATATCTCTCGTCTACTCTACCAGCCATCTCACTACACATCATTTTTCATCTTAATGTCAAATGCTTCAAACTCTCTCCAATTCTCTGTTTCAACCCAAATACATCTTCAATCCCAGGTCGCGAAGAATTGTTACTTATGTATGCTCCCAAGAAGGTAGTCTGTAAATGAATGAAGGAAGTTATTGTATTCTTGGGTAAACCCTCAAACCACTTTAACGCCTCACCAGTTAAGCTGGATGCAAAATATTTACACAAGACATCATCATGGTTTTCCCTTTGTAGCATACATCTAACATAGGCTTTAATATGCTGAACAACACATGTAGTTCCATCAAAAATACTAGTTAACGCTGGAAAATTGCATTTTGGAGGTATTCCACCTAATTGCACTGCTTGAGTAAATGGAGTTTTCGCAGCTTCTTCAATGGCCTCATCAAGTTATCTTTTGCCTCCTTCTCTTCTACTATTTAATATTCCCCTCATTTCTGCCAATTCTCTCAGGATTTGCTCATTTCCACCTGAATCTTGCTCCATTGGTCTTTTAAATGCAGCCTCCCTTCTTCTGCGTTCATGTCTTTCTTGTCTTGCGAGATTTTCTAATTCTTCTTCAGTGTCTTCATTCTGCCTTCTTCTGCGGTTTTCTCCTTCACCTTCCTCTTGAACTCGCAACGGATTGTTCCTTCCATTTTCTTCTCTATCATTTTCTTCATTTCTCACCATCTCTCTTCGTTGTATTTTTATTCTCCTTTGTATTCTATTATACTCTTCAATGATATTATCATTATTACGGTTTCTTGCACGTCTCCTTTCTCGATTATCATGATTATTCTGACGTATTGCTTCTTAAAATTCTTGTTCTTCTACTCCTGCTCTTAATCTCTCTCTTTCGCAAGCTAAACGTGCTTGTTCAGCATAATGTCTCCCAATTTCTTCCTCTATTATTCTTCAATTTCTTTGAATTTCTCGCTCATGTAATATTCTTCTTCCTTCTTCTTGATTTTCTTCTCCATCTTGGTTATTTCTACCCTCTTGATTTCTATTATCATGTCTTGCGGGAGTGTTATTGCGAGGAACATAACGATCATTTGTTATTTCCTATCCTCCATAATGTTGTTCCTCATTTGGATTCTGCATTTCTTCATGAATATTTTCACCGACATTCCTTATTGGAGAATTTCTCCTTACTCCTTCTCTAAACGACTGTGAACTTGATATTACAGTACTTCTTGATCTTCTTCTTTGTAACCTCAAATTCCCCATTCTTAACTCGTGATTTTTCCTTGTTAGATTCGCATGCTCTTCAGCCGCTAACCTTCTTTCTTCTTGTTCTCTTTGTCTTAATTCCTCCAATGTTTCATTTGCATCATGTCCATGAATTAATAGTTCATCTACTGCGTGATTTCTTTCTTCCCGCCTTTTATTTCTTAATTGTCGATTTTCTGCTTCTTCCACTGAATCCGATCGCCAAGTATGGACACTCACTCTATCATAATATACAGCTCTATCTTGTATTGGTGTTTGCTGATTTGGCTGTTGAACCTGATTTTCTCCATCATTCCTTGTTCTGTGCTGTAGCGCCCCCTAAGCTAGCAACAGACTAAACCAAGAATTTAACTAAATAAAGGGGTACTAACGAATCCAAATTAAACACTTAGACTTTCAATTAAGAAATCTGCTACAAAACTTAACCCAAAAACTAGCCCCACTCTGAAATACATATACGAGAACTCCTCTCAAATGATACATATTCAATAGTGAATTGATTTACAAATGGAATACCACCACACAATAAATATAGCGGAATCTAACTAACTAACGTAAATAATTCTTCGAAGCTTTCATCGTCACATGCACATCTTGATCTGTCTCTGAAACTGAAAGTGGGAATGGGTGAGCACATCATCCCTAAAAGGGGTGCCCAATAGAAATAACAACTAGCTTTCAAGTAAACATTAATATGATTCGAAGACAATGCAGGTTTAATCGAAAGTCGGTAATACAAGGAAAGACAATAAAACATAACGTAGAAAATTCTTCATAGACATTCATAAATAACAGTAAACATCCATGTATGAGATGTGTATTGCCGCACATAAGGGAAGAATAATATTGTGGTGCACCGCCCTAGCCATAATAATATTGCGGTGTATCGCCCTAGCCATAGAATACTGATATTGTGTCAGCACACATCTCATACCATACTAAGCACACAAAGATATGCATGAATTTCACAACACAAAGATTAATTTGTAAAACAATAATGAATACAAGAGAGTTTGTTATCGATTCCCCCTCTTTTGATGACAAGCCTCGCCTACCTCGAGATGTTCAATACACTGGATCATCCTTTGAATCGGTCGTTGTTAATAACGACTAACTGTTGTGCACACAAGCACTCTAAAGATTAACCAAAAGGCTCATACAAGGCTCATAACATAATCGCATACAATTGTCTAGTTATAAACTAAGTGAACTATCTAATGGTTATAAATCCATTTATGGTTATACACATTTCCATTATCTATCTTTAGCATACAAAGGTTTACTAATCCAATCAGATTGGTTCTATAGTCCATTAGATATGTCTTATGAATATCTACAACTTTGTAGAAGGAATCAAAGGTTAATTCGGACCATATGGGGTCCAAAATATCAATGTAGGAAATTAAAGTCTATTATGGTCAACTAATAGTCAATGATAACGGTCAACAGAGTCAACTAACGGTAAACATCAGTCAACGGTCAAGGTAAGTCAATTGGTCTAAGGTCAGGTCAACGAGTTAAGCCACTGAGTCGAATCGGGTCAAGTCTGGTTATAGGGTCAACTCAGTCAGAAGACTGATTCAGAAAGATGAACTGACTTAGGCAAGTCAGACTAGACTACCAACTAGCCATGCTAGAACACAAGTCCTGAGCCATTAGCTCATGCCACAAACTAAAGCACATACACATACACAAATACAAACATAATTCAATTTACATTCAAACTCCAACAGCTTGTGACAACTTCAATGCTAAACCTTAACTATTTCATCTTTAACAACAAAATCAGTTCATTCCATAGAACTCAGGCCTCCTCCCTGTATCTTTACAACATCCCATACTATTTCCAAATAACATCAGTTTTCCCTTACTTCTAATACAATTCTTCACTACCAGATTCATCTTGAATTGGAATACTAATACCATTCTCTTGCTTAGTTCACTAGAACCCAATATAACTCCCTGTAACCATTCCTGCCACTGAAATTGACCTTCCCAAACATCACCACTTACAACTTCAGCTAACTTCCCATCAGCCACAGTTCTTCTCAACTCAACACTTCTACCTACACTATTTCAATTAACTTCAACAACCACTCAACATGATAGAACAACACAATTACAACTGCAATGCCCCCTACAATCTGAACTCTATAATATTTACTTGAGTCATAGCACTAACAATTCTAACTCTAACTCGTACCAAAGATTCAAACCTTCATAACCACACACACATCACTTCATTACCCAGACTAACACCAACACCTAATTTAGTTCCATAAACCACTCAGGATTTTCCTTGTAGTTCACAACACCACCAATATCTCACTTTTGCTAAATCTTGTCCACCCCCTCAACTGAACTTTCAAATAGCCTCAATATCCTTATCTTCTCCATCTTGTACACATCTAAACATCCACCGCAGCTCACAATCAAAACATACTCATTCCATGTTTTATATTAGTTCAACTCAATTCAAATAAACCACATCAACATCCAAGTCTTCAATTACTAATTATCCTTGAACTGCAACTCAATCATCTTCTGTCACATAACTCTAACTCCAAACCACTAGCAACAGCCTTAATTCTCCAATTCATATTCCTTCTAAAACAAATTAAGAACCTAAACCCTAATTCTATGAAATCAAACTAAACTTCATGCATCCATTTAAACTTCAATCAAATACAAACCCATATACTAATTCAATCAAATAATAATAATAATTCTAAGAACAAAAACGAATTACTTGAAACCCTAAATTACCTGGTTTTTGATTCAACACCAGAAAACCTTCACTTCTTCAATTCCATAACAACCCCTCTGTTCTTCATCTAATAGAAACTCAATCTTCGGTTGATTCCTCCAAATCAAGGATTAAACTCTAACCGATTTACATCAATAAAACTTTCTTCTTCTTTCTGAGTTCAATCCATCACCGTTCCATCACATACTCCTTCTAATCATAACTCTACAAGCTAACTATGAATAATCAACACCGAAACTGATTTCAGTTCAGCAGAACTGAATTCGACAAAGAGAAGAGAAAGAACTAGAGAAGAAGAAAGAAGAAGAAATAAAGAGAAGTAAGATAAGAGAATGAATTCTCTTCGACACGTTGGTGATGATAAGGCAAAAGAAAGTGATAAAGGCACCCATAATTGATAAGGGCATCCAGGAGGTTTACATAAAAGAAATGATTATTTGCCATTCATACTTATCCGAAGATATCTTCGTCGTCTGGTATCCGATTGACACGTTCAGGTAGTCTATCTCGCATAACTTTTCGAGTTATATCCGATGATACTAGTTTCGAATCTAAATCGTTGTTAGATTAATCTATATTAATTAAGATTCATCTATAATTAATCGAGTCATTACCGGCTTAGTTGTCTCTTGACTGGTCTAATCGAGTTGACGAGCTTGAGGTTCCTTACATTCTCCTCACCTTATACATTTTCGTCCTCGAAAATCAAACCATCCTTCTGGTCTTCATAAACTCCCCACCTTAAAGAATAATTCCACCTCTTATCTAAGCGCAAACAACAAGAAACAAAGCACAAACCTATGTGGCTTCTACAACTAAATTTGTAGCTCTAGGTTGAACTATGCTGATTTTAGATTCTATCAAATAAGGAAGTCTAAGTTTCTTAAAGAATTATACCAATCTTATATGATTAGTCATCTCTGAATGTAGTTGCCATGTCAAGGTTGGCCAGTCCCAACAATGCCTTCCTACGAACAGAGAGAACACAACCTTCACTATTCTCCAGTGCTAGATTAATTTATTAAGATTAATTAGTTTTTAAAATTTTATTGTAACTGGTGTAAGTCTTATAAATTTACTTCGTGAAAGGTATAAATAGTTCACATCCTTTTAAGCAAATTAATCATCAAAATTTATTTTATTTTATTTTTATTTATTTATTTTATCAAAATAAGTATTTCAGGTCAAATTATAATATCTGATATTTTCAATTTTACTGTGATAACATACATAAATTTTCCAAAAATTATCTATTATAAATTTACTATCAGTTTAATTACTCAACTATTATTATCAACTGTGTTATTATTCTCATTATTCTTAAGTTGATAGTACAGTTGGTACACTAAGCCTTAATCTTGTAAATATAATTTTACATTCACATAAGAGTTGATATAACAAAATTTATTTATTCATATTAAATCCGTATACACTATATCTTGTTAAATATTGGCGTTGATAATTTAATATAACTTAAATTTGAGTCTACACAAAATTTATATTATATTCTCATAGTCTTTAGATTTTTCTAATAATGTAAAGTATTCTATTAATGTACGAATTTATTTTATTTTAATTCCAATATTACACTAAGCATCAAAATACCATTATTACTATTTCATGTATACTTATTTCATTTTAGAGATTTATTGGATCATTTGTTAGATTAAAATAATTTTGGTATAAGATTACTAACAAATTGAGTCTTTTATTTTATTTATTTTATCCAGTTTAACCGCAAAACATATATCTCTAATTTGCAATTATTTTAATTTACGAAACTTAATTGAAATAAGCGTTAATAATTTTTCATAGCTATTTAATCATAATTATTATTTTTATCATTATATATCTTTATGGAAATTTTAGTTAAGTTTAAGTTCAATATCATACTAATTAAGAAATGATAACATTATCAAAATTATCACTTTTATTATGATTTATGATAATTACTGTTATAATATTTTATTATTAACATTGATGGTTGAACTATTATTTACTACTCTTTCAATTATTATTTAGTTCCAAGAATATTATTAACATTTATGTGATTATAAATTGTTGATTTCTATGTATAAATCAAGGTATTCAATAAATTTTATGTAACTTTCAAGATTTATCAATTGTGTTAATCCCACTATTTTTCTATTGGATTATGTACGTGTTCATACTTTATAGATTAATTATTATCAAATCCTAAAGTATTGGTGTACCCTACAATTTTTTTACTTCATTACAATTACAAACAATCAACAAACAAATCAATCGATCAGATAAATCTTTTAATTATTGATAGCTTTTAGTGATTAAGATTTATCTCACAAACCCAACCCAATTATAGACTAATCTAGTTCACTAACTGGCACTGGCTATTCCTATTGTTTCCCATATAAGATCTAATAATGAGCTCAGATACCAACTTTGTAGCGCCCCCTAATCTAGAAGCTGACTAAACCAAGAATTTAACTAAATAAAGGGGCACTAACGAATCCAAATTAAACACTTAGACTTTCAATTAAGAAATCTTCTACAAAACTTAACCCAAAAACTAGCCCCACTCTGAAATACATATACAAGAACTCCTCTCAAATGATACATATTCAATAGTGAGTTGATTTACAAATGGAATACCACCACACAATAAATATAGCGGAAGCTAACTAACTAACGTAAATAATTCTTCGAAGCTTTCATCGTCACATGCACATCTTGATCTGTCTCTGAAACTGAAAGTGGGAATGGGTGAGCACATCATCCTTAAAAGGGGTGCCCAGTAGAAATAACAACTAGCTTTCAAGTAAACATTAATATGATTCTAAGACAATGCAGGTTTAATCGAAAGTCGGTAATACAAGGAAAGACAATAAAACATAACGTAGAAAATTCTTCATAGACATTCATAAATAACAGTAAACATCCATGTATGAGATGTGTATTGCCGCACATAAGGGAAGAATAATATTGTGGTGCATCGCCCTAGCCATAATAATATTGCGGTGTATCGCCCTAGCCATATAATACTGAATATATATAGAGGAAGAATAATTTTGCGGTGTATCGCCCTAGCCATAGAATACTGATATTGTGTTGGCACACATCTCATACCACACAAAGAACACAAATATATGCATGAATTTCACAACATAAAGATTGATTTGTAAAACAATAATGAATACAAGAGAGTTCGTTATCGATTCCCACCTCTTTTGATGACAAGCCTCGCCTACCTCGAGATGTTCAATCCACTGGATCATCCTTTGAATCGATCGTTGTTAATAATGACTAACTGTTATGCACACAAGCACTCTAAAGATTAATCAAAAGTCTCATACAAGGCTCATAACATAATCACATACAATTATCTAGTTATAAACTAAGTGAACTATCTAATGGTTCTACACATTTCCATTATCTATCTTTAGCATACAAAGGTTTACTTATCCAATCAGATTGGTTCTATAGTCCATTAGATATGTCTTATGAATATCTACAACTTTGTAGAAGGAATCAAAGGTTAATTCGGACCATATGGGGTCCAAAATATCAATGTAGGAAATTAAAGTCTATTCTGGTCAACTAACATTCAATTATAACGGTCAAAAGAGTCAACTAACGGTAAACGTCAGTCAAAGGTCAAGGTAAGTCAACTGGTCTAAGGTCAGGTCAACGAGTTAAGCCACTGAGTCGAATCGGGTCAAGTATGCTTATAGGGTTAACTCAGTCAGCAGACAGATTCAGACAGATGAACTGACTCAGGCAAGTCAGACTAGACTACCAACTAGCCATGCTAGAACACAAGGCCTGAGCTATTAGCTCATGCCACAAACTAAAGCACATACACAAATACAAACATAATTCAATTTACATTCAAACTCCAACAGCTTGTGACAACTTCAATGCTAAACCTTAACTATTTCATCTTTAACAACAAAATCAGTTCATTCCATAGAACTCAGGCCTGCTCCCTGTATCTTTACAACATCCCATACTATTTCCCAATAACATCAGTTTTTCTTTACTTCTAATACAATTCTTCACTACCAGATTCATCTTGAATTGGAACACTAATACCATTCTCTTGCTCAGTTCACTAGAACCCAATATAACTCCCTGTAACCATTCCTGACACTGAAATTGACCTTCCCAAACATCACCACTTACAACTTCAGCTAACTTCCCATCAGCCACAGTTCTTCTCAGCTCAACACTTCTACCTACACCAGTTCAGTTAACTTCAACAACAACTCAACATGATAGAACAACAAAATTAAAACTGCAATGCCCCCTACAATCTGAACTCTATAATCTTTACTTGAGTCATATCACTAAAAATTATAACTTTAACTCGTACCAAAGATTCAAACCTTCATAACCACACACACATCACTTCATTACCCAGACTAACACCAACACATACTTTAGTTCCATAAACCTCTCAGGCTTTTCCTTGTAGTTCACAACACCACAAATATCTCACTTTTGCTAAATCTTGTCCACCCCCTCAACTGAACTGTCAAATAGCCTCAATGTCCCTATCTTCTCCATCTTGTACACATCTAAACATCCACCGCATCTCACAATCAAAACATACTCATTCCATGTTTTATATTAGTTCAACTCAATTCAAATAAACCACATCAACATCCAAGTCTTCAATTACCAATTAACCTTGACTGCAACTCAATCATCTTCTGTCACAGAACTCTAACTCCAAACCACTAACAACAGCCTTAATTCTCCAATTCATATTCCTTCTAAAACAAATTAAGAACCCAAACCCTAATTCTATGAAATCAAACTAAACTTCATGCATCCATTTAAACTTCAAACAAATACAAACCCATATACTAATTCAATCAAATAACAATAATTCTAAGAAAAAAAAACGAATTACTTGAAACCCTAAATTACCTGGTTTTTGATTCAACACCAGAAAAGCTTCACTTCTTCAATTCCATAATAACCCCTCGGTTCTTCATCTAATAGAAACTCAATCTTCGGTTGATTCCTCCAAATCAAGGATTAAACTCTAACTGATTTACATCAATAACACTTTCTTCTACTTGAGTTCAATCAATCACTGTTCCATCACATACTCCTTCTAATCATAACTCTACAAGCTAACTATGAATAATCAACACCGAAACTGATTTCAGTTCAGCAGAACTGTATTCGACAAAGAGAAGAGAAAGAACGGAGAAGAAGAAAGAAAGAGAATTAAGATAAGAGAATGAATTCTCTTCGACACGTTGGTGATGATAAGGCAAAATAAAGTGATAAAGTCACCCATAATTGATAAGGGCATCTAGGATGTTTAGATAAAAGAAATGATTATTTTCCATTCATACTTATCCGATTGACACGTTCGGGTAGTCTATCTCGCATAACTTTTCGAGTTCTATCTGATGATACTAGTTTCGAATATAAATCGTTGTTAGATTAATCTATATTAATTAAGATTCATCTATAATTAATCGAGTGATTACCGGCTTAGTCGTCTCTTGACTGGTCTAATCGAGTTGACGAGCTTGAGGTTCCTTACATGTGCCTTCTTTTCCTCAATCTTGAAGATTCTCCCATTTCATTTGTCTCTTCTCCTGCAAGTCTTTTACTTCTTCTTACGGTCGTTGGTGGCTCTGACGTGTTTTTTCTTCTTCTAGCCATTAGCTTTAATGTATTACTGAAAATTTCTTAAAATCTTCCACCAATTACTCCTGATCTCTTCCAACCACAATGTTAATCTTTACTTTTTCAGTCCCTGTTTCTAGCGCCAAAATGTAGTTGCAGGACTACACCCTTAGTAAGAATTCATAAAGGTTAAGACATAATTTGAAGATAAAGAACAATATTATTTATTAATTTAATCCGGAAAGAATTACAGGAAATATAAGAAATTAAGAATACAACCACCTTCTCTAAGTTTTCTCTCTCCTCAAGATTTTCTCATCACCCAAAAAGTATCTCTCTCTTCTTAAATCTATTGGTCCTCTATATATAGGGTAGTTACATAGTGGATGACAGCTAAGCTGTCCTTTAATTTCGGATCTGGCCCGCGAGATATTCGCAACAGCTATAATATCCACTCTCGCGGATACTTTAATCCTCGCAGAATCATCACGCTCTTCTCGTGTTTTGGATGTCATCATTCATTACGTCACTTATTAGATCGTCCTTCAGCACTTTCAGTATGTTGTTAGAGAATCTCGCAGGAATGTCGTTAATTCTCGCAAGAATAATATTGTGGCGATATTCTGGTCCTACAATTATGTTTAGGTATGTTGAACAATGCTACATCTTGAAGAACTACCTTGCTTGTTGTGCGGCATGCATAAATAAAATTCCTAGCACCACAGAATGGCGAAATAAGTGAACGCGCAAAGTCAATCCACAAGCAGGTTGCAGAGCAAAGGCGTGAACACAAAAGGAAAGTATATGTCCATGGTAGTGAGAGTCAGAATCCCGAGAATGGGGTGGCACTTCAACGAATTGTTGGTCTTTGTAATGTGTGAGAAACAAATTGTATAAATTTTAATTAGTAAAGTTTTACACGAAACAATAACGTACTTACTGAAATGGTACAACTTTTATCGGTATTCTGTAATAGGATTGAATCAACATAAGCATATGATTTTTTGTTGAAAAAGATAAGAGCAGAATGGAATTTTAGGTTCCCGTGGTCTTCTCCTGATTCTCGAACCATTATTGGGGTCTTTGTTTCTTTTATATATATGCTTGCCTTTCTTGAAGATTATGCAGCAACATAAATCTCCATCAATTTGATGTTTTGATATTCTAATTTTGTCTGATATTAAGATTTAGATGTCATTTGATCTTGAGATTACATATATGATTGTATTCTCAGTTTTTATATCAATATAGTTTGTCAAATTTACTTGTTTTTTTTTTCTTTTTTCTAACTCATCTGATTTTCTAACTCATCTGATTCGTTTGAATTTGAGTCTTCTGAACCAACTGATATTAAAACATCAGTCATGAAATTTACTTTATTAATTAGTGTCCTATTAATTGCTCATGATCAGTGATTAATTAATTTTTCATGGTAAATGTTCATTTAATGAATCTAATAAATACATATTTTTATTAGTAAATAAGTTTATTAAAAACTATATATATATTGATCGGTAAAGAATTTAGTGCTGGCGAGTTTCGAACTCAGGTAACTGGTATCATCACCTAGTGACTTTACCACTATACTACGGTGACCCCTATTAAAAAAATATATTAATAGTTTTTAATGGTGGTAGTGAAAGAAGCAGTGGGTGGTGGAAATAGTGGCGGGTATTTGTGCGTGGTGGAGGTGGTAACATAGCTGGTGGTGGAAAAAATAGTGGGCGTGGCTGGTTTTTACGTACAGTGGTGGATGTTAGCGAATAGTAGTGGACAATAATAGTTTTGTATCTTTACAAAATGGGCAACATTTTATTGTGATAGATGTAGTTGGTTGTTTTTAGCACAACTGATAAGGACAAAACACAAATATTTTGAGGAGGATACTAAATCATATAAGACAATATGATCATGACCGTTGGATCACCCAAATGAGATCCCAGCTATTTATAGTACCCGATCGAATAAATCACGGTTTTTAGTATTAAAATAAAATTGATTACATTTCCAAAATACAAAACAAAGTTTGGACAAGTTAGGCTATATAAAGAACGATAAAATTTATGCTTGCAGAACATTAATCTACCGCTATAAAGCACAAATACTAATGCAAATTAAGAAAACCAACATTCAAGAACACCTAAAATCAATTAAAAATGTCAAATTTGTGATAACCCGTATCTCCAAAACTAAGAAAATACTAACAATAATACATGTTGACCAAATACAAAACCAAATAAATACCTTAAATCAAATCTCACAAATTCAATCCTTAATAGTCAATTTAAAACATATTAACAAAAACCCAAGATAAGAATTGTTGAGTGAACAAAGAGATTAAAGCTAAGAAGAAAAACATAACAGATAATATTGGAATTTTTTAGTACACACAACAACTAAGACCATCTAAACAACATGATTGTTCAATCCAAAATCAAAAGTTGGATAAGACAATTATGGTTGTACAAAAAATATTAAACCTAGCTGTGAACGGAAACAAAGTCTGTGGAGAGGAAGAAAGGTAGAAACCTTGTAATTTTGTTTTTCTGTCTCTTTTGCTCTTTCTACTAATGGTTGTGGAAATTGGAACGACAATGTTATCGAAATAAAACAAAACAACGTTTGATTTAGTAGAAAGGAGAGAGGAGTTGCTAACATAATATATGCAGACGTAACTTTGTGAAAAATCCAATCATCCTAAGTTGAACTTCTGGACAGCACCAATGTGAATAATTATCTCCCGCTTGATTCATTGCAACTGCATATTTTAATATCATAATAGGAAAGAGGGAACTTGATTCAGTGTACTAAATTCAGAAGTTTTTAATCAAAATGAACATCAATATTTCATAAAAACTCACAACACCAAAAAACAAAACACAATTATTCTAATTTATTTAGTAAACTTGAAATTCAAAGTAAAACAACACAAAGGGTGAATGATCATCTCCTTATTTACGGGGTTCATTCTTCAGTTCCTTGGAGTTTTTTTTTTTTTGTTCCTAGGTTTGAACCCCTTTTTCTTTAGTGCTAGAACATGCGAAGAAAAGAAAAGAATTTTCCCATCAAAGAAAATATACTGTGGTTTTATTATGCTTACCGTGGATGCTGCGACGAATTGGGGAAGAGAGAATCACATAAGGATACTTGTTCTTTTTTATTTCTTTACTTGTATTTAATTGGTTTTGGAATACAGAAAACTCAAAACCATTGTCGAGAAGAAGAGACGTGTGCGATAATGAACAAAATTTCATTTAAGGTAGAATCACACATCCTTCGATTTACGTATTGTGAGAAAAAATCTGAAACACCACTTACGCAGGCAAACTTAGCCAAACCGTGTTTTGTAATCTTGATTTAAGCCATAAGTCCTGTCTACCTAGAAGGGGGAATCCATATCAAGTAGTGAGTCAATGGAACAATTATGGAGCTAACTAGAGAGTACCTAGCTATAAAAGTCGGCATGTATGGGGTTGCCTGTGAACTAAGTTCAAGCACTATGGTAGGTGTCACACCCCCAAATGCACCTTCTAAATTTTTTCTAGAGATGTGGCACTAGGATTTCTTCAAAGATGTGGCACTATGATGGTTCTCTTTTTTAGGATGCATCACTGAAGTTTAGCCTCATATGCTTTTTCACCTCCAAGCACACACTTAACCACCCAATGAGTATGGAAGAGAAGACTTCTAAATTATGTTCTTTTCTTCTTCTCCAACTATTTGTACATCCTACGCTGTACGAGAGGGGTTTGACATATATTTATTCACTATTCTTAGTAAGATACTAAAATAAATATATATAACAATCCATCAATGTTGATCATCATTTATTTATTTTTATTTTTATTTTTTTAATACAATCATCAGTGTTAAGGAAAACCCAAAACCAAAACAAATAAACTACACTAAAATAAAGAAATACAAATGAAAACTAGAAAGCTATCTCAGGTACACAGTAACATTTTAATCTTCCTACAGAATAACCTACAACTCCTGACTAAATTGATCATCCCTCAAACACACATAATTTCTACTAGGGTGCAAACTAGCAAGATTGTTAAGCTGCACGATTAGTCTCTCTACAACAATGGCTAATCTTCACATGAGAGAAAAACTCCAGTAATCTATTAACTCTTCCCCGGATCTATAGTAAGTTCCATGGAGGTTTAGGATCAATCTTCTTCAACAGCAGATATGGAATCTTTGAACATGAAGTTCTCTGGACAAATCAAACCTAACTCAACCCCATGAAGCCCACGAGCAACAACAAAGATAGGTAAAGAATATCCGAAGCACATTCCAAAACGGTACTTAGTGTATTTCTAAGAACAACATCATACCCAGCTATAATTTCTCTAAGAGAACCATATGAATTAATCATAATATCATCTCCAACAGGACCAATCCACCAACACTGCTTCCAAATCTTAGGGATAAAGTTACAATCCACATTATATCTTCCAATAAAACTTATGTTAGCAGGGATATCACTTATAGATCTTGGCCGAGCACTAAGCTTGAGCTAAATGTCATGAATAATTAACGGAATAACTTGTAAAGTGGAATATTTCTTGGCAGAGAAAATTCTATTATTTCTCTCTTTCCAAATCTGATAATTGAAGCCTATAAAAACAAGCTTTTTAATTGAGCTAACAAGGTCATTGCCAGAAAAGTGGGCAATACAACATTGAAATTCAATATCCCAAGAGGAAGTAGAATCTCTAGAATAATCCATCTTCAGAAGAATACCACTCCAAATAATAGCAGAAAAAGGACAGTCATGGAAAAGATGTGCTTCAGATTCAGAGCCATTAACACAGATGACACATTTATCATTCTCACTAATACCCCATTTTAGCAATTTAGCTCTTGTTTTAAGTCTATCATGTAAACCAATCCAAGAGATAAAAGAGTGTATGGGAATACGCATCTTGAAAAAAATGATAGAATGCCAACTCACATTATCATTATGAATGAAAATAGATTGATAAGTATCTTTCATAGAGAAATGACCTTTAGAATCAGGTTTCAAGATCGCCAAGTATTCTTCAGAACAATTAAACTCAGCACTAGATATAAGAGAAAAAATATCAACAACATGCTCAGAATTAGGGGTAGGTATAAATGGGAACTAAAGGAAGCAGTTTTCTACTTAACACCACAGTTTTCGGAAAGGTAACGGCATTGATTAGTTTTTTATATGCTTGACACGTGTTATGGTATAATTGGTGGGACACAGAGGGATACAAAATAAGGGTACTATTAGAGTATTGATCGGTCGAACTCGCATGCGTTGTTATCTCAAGCATGTGTGTCAATGTCAGTGATCAAAACTATAAGTCTAGATTTCTAGTCTACTATAGCTAAGGTCTCGGACTAGGATAGAAAGTGTAGTTGAGCTCAAGAACTCCATGGCAATCATCATACAAGATGAAGGACTACTCAAGGAACTGGTGGATCTTCATCGACTAAAAGGTATGTGGAGACTTGAACTTATCTATCACTCAAAAGTCTATTTATCTCCTATCTTGAGACAAAAGTCATTTTGTTGTTTAGACTAAGATTATACACATTTGGTATTTTGAGCCGAGTATACCTCGCCTATCTATTTCTAAAAATATGTGTTGCTAAAGCTTCCGCTTTATCCAAGTTCATCTTTACCTAGTGACGAAAGTCATGTTAAGTTTCAATCACTTTGAAAATTGCTCTGATGAAAAATGGTTTGTGAATAACAACTATATAACGTCCTATGAGAATGTTTCAATGATTGAAATGCGAGTTTAGATAATATAACCAATGGAGGATATAAGCATTGTTGTAGAAACACATATATGTATAAGTCCTTATTCCATGAACCAAAGTTTTCGAACTTTGTTGATCAAGAGAACCGGAGAAGTGCGTGAGCTTCAGTCTACGAACTCAGTTTGTGAACTAGCAAAGTTCTCAAACCCGAGAATTTATGCTGGAGTTTGTGAACTCCTTCCGGGAACTTAAGTCCGTGAACCCAGTCCACGAACTTGAGTAGGTTATGTCTAAAAATGATATTTGTGAACTCATCTCTATAAACTATAAGGAATGCTATTGCAAACCGTGGCTATATAGTTCATGAACCTATTCGAGTGAATCAAATTATTTGTGCTTCAATTGTGTCTTGTGTAGTACATAAAGATCTAAGCAATTGAACAACTCTCTAACTAGTTCATTTGAATCATTTGAACTAGTTATTGTGAAGAAGAATATGGTTGATATGAAAGTTATCATATGGCTAACCATTTGGTTAACTATTGTTGAACCAACTAATGTACAAGTTTGGTTACGGTTTTCACAAGCCCACAACCATACATTACATGTGTGTATAACAAGCTATGTTTTTGATCTAACGGTTGATAAATATTGAATCTAATCAGGTTTTCATCTAACAATGAATATTGAATGCTTTGTTACTAAGCTAACATTGATTGCAAACTCTGATTTGAAAGACTATATATGGGAGAACTCTAGCAAATGGGAAACATAATCCCCAAACCTTACGTGTGATACTAGTTGCATAGCTAGAGTCGATTCTCCTTTAACCTTTGGTTTCTTCTTCTAAACCAGGTTAATGACTTAAAGACTTCATTGGGATTGTGAGGCCAGACCGATACTACTTTTAACGTAGTTGTGTGATCTGATCTTATTGTTTCTATCGTACGAGTACAATTGTAATAATTGTCTTGAGATTTCTATCTCCGATAGGCAAGATATAAAAGTAGTCATAAACATCTTCGTCTCATCGTTTGTGATTCCACAAAAAAATTTTTCGCTGCGTCGATTAAGACTTTTGTGAGGTGATTGATAAATCTGAGCTGTTCTTCGGGAATATAAGTATTGTTTTATCAATTGGTTCATGTTCACCATGATTTATCAAAAGACGGAACAAAAATCATAGGTATATTTGTGGGATACGGATTTATATATTACCGTAGACTTTTCTGTGTGATACATATTGGTTTATTAAAGTCTTCGACTTTGGGTCGGAGCAACTCTTAGTTGTGGGTGAGATCAACTAAGGGAATCAAGTACGTAGTACCCTGCTGGGATCATAGGTGTAGGAGCATAATTGTACCTTGGATCAGTATGAGATTGATTGGGGTTCAACTACAGTCCAGACCGAAGTTAGATTGGGGTAGGCTAGTGTCTGTAGCGACTTAACATAGTGTATGTTTAATCCGGACTAGAACCTGGGATTTTTCTACATCCGCGGTTTCCTCATTAACAAAATTCTGGTGTCTGTGTTATTTAATTTTCCGTATTATATTGTTTATCTTTATAATTAAAATAATACAGGTTGTGCGTTGTTCAATCAATTAGAATATCCGACCTTTTGGTTGTTGATTTAAATTGATTGACACTAGGATATTGGTCTTTGGTACCATCCAAGTTTATCTCTCTTGTATTTAAATTGAGACTCGCAGTTTGCTTGAGTAAGACTTAAATCAAGAGATAGAGATATAAACTCTTTGATATACTTTTCTATTGATTTAGTCTAACTATCTAGTTGATTCTCTAGAAAGTATATTGGAGTTTGTCCATACAGATTGCTAATCGAAATATTGGGTGTGGTTGTTAGACCCCCTCTTTTTTAATTGGTATCAGAGAAGGCAAACACGTTCAAGACCTTACAAGTTTGTGTTTGTAGCGATCTGACTCTATGGTTAATATAGTCTCTTATAACGCTTCACCAGGTTTAAAAACCAATCGTAGAAAAAGTTATGATAAACTTGCTATTCTCTAAAAAAGGTTGGATGAACAAATCCGGATCAACTCTGATCTTGTTGCAGAAATTGAAATTCTTAAGGATTTGAAACCCATTATGAATCCCTTAATGCATATGAGTAATGCCAATAGTTTCTCTCAGGAGAACGGTCATATATCAGCCAATAAACAACGATTAAATGTTGTGAATACTGATATGACTCAGAACTGCTCTGCCAAACTAAAAGGTGTTGGCTTATGTTTGTTTTGTGATTCTTCGAATCACTTTCAACAAAATTGTGTGTCTTTTCAAAAGAGATTGAGAATTGCAAGTAATCTTGATAAGAGAACTAGACAACTCATTGAATCTCTAAAAAGACATACAAAACTATTGGGAAATTCTAAACAGAATAGTACGAATAGTATGGGAGATTTTTCTTTAAAATCAACATCACCCTTTCAATGGTTTCTTGACAGTGGATGCAGCAGACATATGACAGGTGACCTTACTTGGTTTGTTTCTTCAGACGACTATGAAGGAGGACCAGTAACATTCGGTGATGGGAGTTATAACTACATAAGTAAAAAGGGAACGATCAAATTACCTGGCGTACCTGAAATTCATGATGTAGTCTACGTAAAAGGTATGACTGTAAATATTTTATCTATTAGTCAAATTTGTGACAAAGGCCATCGAGTTGTCTTCAATGCAAATGGAAGTGACATTGTAGACAAAACTGGGAAAGTAATTTTTTAGGAAATTCATGGTAAAAATAACTGTTATCTTCTTAATACTCGTGGAATCTACACATCTTTGGCATGAACGTTTTTGTCACATTAATTATCGTCTTCTAACTAAGATTATTAACAAATAACTTGTTAGAGGCGTTCCAAAATCAATGCAAAGATTGAAGGTGCATGTGGTGCATGTCAAAAGGGTAAACAAACAAAAGTTCACCATAAATCATCTCGAGATATTCTCACTAAAGCTCCACTTGATTTAACTCATATGGATCTCTTCAGACCAATTCAAAAACCTACGGTTGATGGTAAGAAGTATGCTTTGGATATGGTAGATGATTACACCAGATTCACTTGGGTTACATTCCTATCTCATAAGAATGAAACCCTTGGAAAATTCAAGATTATTGTTAATAGAATCCAGAACGAACAAGGTCGCAAACTAAAGAAAATTAGGAGCGACCGTGGAACTGGAATTCAAGGACACTATGTGTTTGAATTTTGTGATGAATAGGATTATCAATAATATTCTCCACCCATTACTCCTCATTTAATGATTTTTGTAGAGAAAATACATAAATATTGAATGGTTGTGGTAATGCTTACGGCCCAAAGAAAAACCCATCTTAACACTCCTTATGAGTTGTGGTACGGTAGAAAACCCAACTTGCACTATTCAGAGTGTTTGGTAAAGATGTGCTACATTCTAAAAGATCGAGAGTGAAGAGGGAAATTTGATACCAAAAGTGATTTAAGGTAAAGCCTTGGCTATTCTTATGATAGTCGTGGGTTTCCGAGCATTTAATCTTCAACCCAGGTCATGATGGAATCGCTAATGTTATTATCGATGATAATAGTAATTTACATCATGATAATCCTCCCCGCTGAATTGCCTCCAATCGAGACAATTGCAAAGTCAAAGAAATACCTAATCTGGCCAGTTATCCTAATTTATCGATCCCCGATATTTCTAGTGACGAGGAGAAGAGCACCGATCAAGCCGTCCCCGACGAACAAGAACGTGTCCCTCCACAATACCTTCGGGTTTAAAAGAATCATGATCCCAACAATATTATTGGAGGAAGATATTTACAGCTAAAAAAGAGGACAACTTCAAAATATTTGCAATTTGGTTTTTTTATCACAAGTAGAACCAAGAAATATTGATTAAGCTCTTAGCGAATCCTCAATTGGGTGAATGCAATGCATGAAGAGTTAAATCAATTTCAAAGACAAGACGTATGGGAACTTGTACCTTGTCCCTCAAATGTTAATATTATTGGTACAAAATGGATATTTAAGAACAAGTCTGATGAATTTGGCACAATTATCTAAATAAAGCAGACTTGTCGCTCAAGGATATTCACAAATTGAAGGTATCGAATTTGACAGTGAAACCTTTGCACCTGTGGCACGCCTTGAGTCCATTAGACTTTTATTAGCTCATGCTTGTTTTCTCAAAGTTAAGCTTTTCAAATGGATATTAAATAAGCATTCCTAAACGGATTTTAAAAGAAGAAGTCTATGTTGCTCAACCAAAAGGGTTTGAAAATCGTGATTTCCAGATCATGTTCTCAAACTCAAAAGGCATTATATGGGTTAAAACAAGCACCTAGAGCCTGGTTTGAAAAACTTACTACATCTCTTATTCGTAAAGGTTTTTCAAGAGGAGGAGATGATAAAACATTGTTTACCAAATGGAGTGGGAAAGATGTTGTCATTGCTCAAATCTATGTAGATGATATCATCTATGGATCAACCTCCGAAAAGCTTGCAAAGGATTTTCAAGTTTCTCTTGCTAAAGAATTTGAAATGAGCAATGTTGGTGAATTAAAATTCTTTAGGATTACAAATTCACAAAAAATAAGGAAGGAATTTACTTATCCCAAGAAAAATATGCAAAGGATCTTGTGACAAGATTCGGCTTGGATAAGTCTTCTCCAAAATTGACACCTATGCCTACTATTGGTAAACTGCATAGAGATGAGAAAGGAGTAAAAGTAGATCAAAAATTTGTATCGATCATTATTGCCTTTTATATCTTACATCTACTAGACCTGATATTTCTTTTAGTGTTGGTTGTTGTGCTAGATTTCAGGTTGATCCAAAGGAATCTCATCTTGCAGCTGCAAAAAAAGGATCATACGATATGTCAATCACACTGTTGGGTATGGTCTATCCTACATTTTGATACTAACACCGATCTTTCGCTTATACTCGGTGCTGATTGGGAAGGATGTGTAGAAGACATAAAAAGTACATCAGGGGGTTTCTACTATGTAGGACTGAATCTTGTTGCTTGGCATAGTAAAAAACAAAATTCACAATCCATGTCTACATGCGAAGCAGAGTATATTGCTGTTGGGTCATGTTGTACTCAACTTCTATGGATGAAACAAATGTTGGCTGACTATGGAGTTGATCTTTGGAATAATGAAGATCTTTTTGTGATAACTCTAGTTCGATTGAATCACTGAGAATCCGTTGAGCACTCAAGAACAAAGCACATTGACATAAGGTACCATTTTATTCGAGATCTTTATGAGAATGGTATCATAAATATGGAATTTGTGCCTTCTAAACAACAATTGGCTGAAATTCTCACCAAACCATTAGACACCGCCACTTTTCAAGCACTTACGATAGTCCCATTGGTGTTGTTTCAGATCATTAGCTATTTCCTTAACTCTTTCCCCGTGCTTATCTCGATCTTTTGGGCAATTGAGTTGGAATTCCAGTAGGTTTTACCATGTTAATGTTTGTTTCCATAGTTGATTTTCTCAGAGTGTGTTTTTCCAAAGAAATCCTTTTTTCTTTTGAAATTAAGGTCGCTCTTGTTGTTCCTTAGGAATGACATTTTATGGGGGAGAGTTCTTTGAACTTGTGGTTAATTGCCAAAATCTTTGTGGGGAGTGCGATTGTGGAATATTATAGGGGTTATCTTGTATCTTTATAAACTCCTTGATGAATGCATTTAGCTTTAGTTTTTATGATTACATCTAAACAAGATGATATACATTTACTCTTGGTCATGAAATGTCTCTTACTTAACAATTTCATTAGGATCCCGTTCTTGTACCTTTGCTAATTTTATTGAAAAAAAGGGGGGGAGAATTAATATGTAGTTCATACTACAAATACATATGGTTTTAGGATCATTATGTAAGGGGGAGTGGTTTCCATGTGAGATGGAGTATTGACTAAAGGGGAGTGACATATCACCATAGTATTGTTGTTAAAGTTGTGATACAATTGGACTTTTGTATTTGTGTAACGATACTATGACACCGTATAACAATGATTGAGAACTCTTGTTTTCTCATTGTTATAGCTATGGATTTTCAACAACGATGATGCTAAACTTATAACCTTTGGGATCATTGAGTACTTGGAAGTGACGAAGATTTCGAGTAATGTTGAAGATTAGACACATATGGAATAGGAGCTACAATGTTTATTTATATATTTTGTATTCTATATATTAATAGTTTTGCCACTAAAATTGACAAATGGGGAGATTGTTAGAGCATTGCCGGTCGAAATCGCATGCATTGCTATCTCAAGCATGTTTGTCAATGTTAGTGATCAAAACTATAAGTCTTGGTTTCTAGTCTACTATAGCTAAGGTCTAGGACTAGGATGAAAGTGGTTAGCTCAAGAACTCCATGGCGATCATCATACAAGACGAAGGACTACTCAAGGAACCAGTGGATCTTCATCGACAAAAGGTATGTGGAGACTTGAACTTATCTATCCTCAAAAAGTCTATCCACTCTATCTCCTATCTTGAGACAAAAGTCATTCTTTCTATATAGACTTAGATTATACATATTTGATATTTCGGAGATGAGTATATCTCGCTTATCTATTTCTCAAAATATGTGTTGGTAAATCTTTCGCTTAGCCAAGTTCATCTTTACCTAGTAACGAAAGTCATGTTATGTTTCAATCACTTTGAAAACGCTTCCGATTTAAAATGGTTTGTGAATAACAACTATATAACATCCTCTCGAGAATGTTTTAACGACAATAAGAGTTTAGACAATATAACCATTGGAAGATATAATAATTGTCAGAAACACACATATATATATAAGTCCTTACTCTCGAATCAAGTTCGCGAACTTTGTTGATCAAGTGAAACCGA